>APFE031745514.1:1189-17358 GCA_000404065.3 Pinus taeda
TGATAGAGGAACTTGTCCCATCAAGAGAGGAGCTACGCCATCCAAAAGAGGGAGTATCCCATTGATGTTGGAACTGAATAACTTCCTCTAGAATACTATAAATACAGGCCTTGGGCCAAAGGAGGGGAGGTTGAAAGCTGAACATTCTAAAGGGTAAATGCTGCTGGAATTAGGACTTCCATTGTTGACTTGTGAGGAGAGATCACTATCCTTCCTTGTTGCCATATTGGGAGTGGGTGAGCTTGTCAAAGTAGAGGAAATCTCTTGTTGGACCCTGGGAGGAGCTTGCACAACACCAAGGCTCAGGTTGTAATGGTTCCTTTTTTGTTTCCTTAATACAAATAAGTCCATTCTTCTCAATGATTTGTTGTTAATGAATTATTTCATGTATTCCTTGGTCTATGTGATGAATATGCTTTGTTTTATGAAATATTCAGGTGTTATGTAATCGTTTGCTTTGTTAGTGTATGCAGGTCTTAAAGTGAAGGAGGAGCTCATCTGGATCAGCAAGGCTGGACTGCTACAACAAGCGTTGGACCTAAGGTAAGATTGAAAAACACTTGATCTCTCATAGAATAATGTGTGTTTAGAGAAGGATTGCTCTTGTTTGGTTTGTTTGTCACTAGAGAGTCTTAGACTCCTAGGGAGGTTAGGTTTGTCCGCAAAAATAACTCTTTCCGCATGACAGGCAGCCTTCTGCCTCATGATAAAATTGAGTATAGTACGAACATGATATTCTTGTTGGGTTTGTACAATTGCGGGCAAGTGCCTTGACCCTCTGCAATTGTAACAAATTAGTTGTCCGCGACCCCTTCCTGGTCCCATTCTGCCTCGACCCCACCCGCACCCCTGAAATCCAGTGCATGCCATCCCTGCATTTGGGTTGAGGGTTCACGTTTTGGCCTGCACCTTGTAGGCAGGAGTCCGATCCATCATTAGTTCATAGCTTCGGCAGGTGCGTACATCATGGCCTACCAACCTGCAGAAATTACAAAATAGTTGTTGGGACATCTGTGTATACTTATGCAACAGATAACAGTCGTCTGTAGTGTGTTTTACTCCTATCTGGCAGATTGTACACCATAGGGCAAATGCCACACTTGGCTCTACTTGTGCCTCTGGTCTTAGCGAAAACGACCCTCCTCCTGCCAAGTAGTTTGAGAACACTAGACAGTGGTCCTTGTCATGCCCTTGGACTTTACATTTTATGCACCATACTTTCTCGCACACCTCCAGCTGAGGTGTCTTGTCTTTTTTCAAACTTTGCATTTCCAGAGACAGATTCTACACTTGCACGTGGATTTGTTAGACTCCCAACCCAGGGTCTTGTATAGGGGTCTCATGTAATCTCATTGCTATTTCCAATGCTTCGGCTTGGGTGGAAAGTTTTTGTTGTGACAACACCATCCTTAAGTGTGGTGTAAGTGAGGTCACAAACCATGCACGATGCTATGCCTCTGTTAACGTCATATTGGCTTTGCGGATCATACTCTTCAATCTTTGGTCTAGATCCCAAGGGGTCTCGTTTAGGAGCATTGCAATCTACTTAAACTTGATGATTGATTGCATTTTTTATTTTGGCTTGCTAAATTCCCTATTCAACACAGCCTACATTTTTTCGATTCTTGTGCTCAAGTGGTCATTAGAATGCTTGATATACCACATTAAGGTGTGATCCTACAGTGCGCTCACCAGTGTAGACTTTTTAATATTATCATCCACAACACCATGTGCTTCCCATACTACTCTTATCACAAACCAGAATTGGTCTAGATCTTCATTTCCCACTCATCTGAATATAGGTAGTTTGATTGCATTTTCCATACTGAACTGTGGTGATGGCGGAGGTGGGGTGGGTGGAGATGGAGGTGAAGAGGTTGAGATGGGTGGCGGTGTGGGTGGAGGTGGTAAATGCGGAATACACTGCCTTATCAGACTAACCACGCTTCTTGAAGAAACTTTTGCTAGCTCTTCCTCGCTTTCCCACAAGGGTGAAATCAAGGGACTATTTTCCAACTCTTCACTACTTCTGCTTTTGTAGATCTTCTCGCTTCTTGTAGTTCCAAACATTAATTTATTTACATAACCCACTTTTCACATAATATCATATTAATCCAAGTGTTCAAAGTGTTAGGGCCTAAATCTACCTCAGGCTGAGAAAGGCAGGTCTAGGGTAACATCAAACCACGCTTAACCTGGTAGCTAGCCCTACCAGGTCGGCAGAGGGCTCTCTCCTTGTCAATCTCAAGAAAATATAGCAAATGAGGCTTGATATGATTTACATAAAGACTAATTTTAGGCTAGGTATATGCTCAGAGGAGTTTGATTGAATTTTATGTTGGTTTGCTGGATCAAAAGTGAAAGGTAGTTTTGGGTCTAGGGAATGGACTCAGTCTTGCAGAGGATTCTGTGGGGCGAGGTAGGAAAATGCTTTAGTACTTTGAATTAAATGAATGGAAAGTATTAAGACTAGTGAGGAGTTGGAGAGGGCATGAAAGTATGAGGAATCCTCTTCAAACAATTGAAAACATGTAAAACCATATAGACCCTAAGGTAGAGCACTGCACATCAATGAATTCCACCTTTATAATTGATTCATTAAGTTAAGATGAAAAGAGAGAGATGATGGTACACATAAACACATGATAATTTGAATCACAGAAGATAAAACAATACTAAATCACCTTGCCACAAGAATCCCACAAAATGTTGCAAACCCTGGTCTATTTCCTTGCCAAACTGCAAAGAAAAATGTACAATGATGCTCAAAGCTTTCACAAGAGTCCAACATTCTACCAATTTCCAACCCCTACACTATTAAATTCATAAATATATACATTTTCTCATCCTTGTACTAAGGTAATTGAGCTCAACCATTTTCTTCAAAATATAATCAGTTACATTAAACTTGGACCGAATTTATGAAAATATGTGTTGAAGATGAACTCGTATCTTATAAAAAATAGCACTTGTTTCAAAACTGAAAGAGGTTTTTGTAGATAAAGTCGTGCTGGAGAAAAACCTCTCTCACATTTTGGAAATGCATTTCCAGTTGCTCGTAATCTGTGCCACAAAATCATCTCTAAAACAGAAAATCATTAAAAATATAAATCTGTGAAAATGAACTGTAAAGATCTAGTCACATATCCCAATTCATGAAACCTGTGAATCAATTGAAAGATGTTTTTTTTTATATGGATCGTGATTAAAAAAATCCTCCTTGGGTTGTGTAAAATTACTTTCCATCTATTGTAAAATGGCACTGCACTAAAATGACTAAAACAGTAAAATAAATAAAAAAAATTCTTTGTTTTAATGTAGGCTCCAAATATCCCTGCATATCTCCCACGTAGTAGCACCTGTGCATAAACTGAAGGAGGTTTTTGTTATTTGGTATGTGATGGAAAAAAAATTCTTTCACTTTTGAAAAATTTCTTACCATTATTTCAGAAACTGATCTTGTAGTAAACTTGTCATTGTGTGCAGCAACTGACCTCAAAACATGCATAGCCAAAAATCACCCATTCATTTCGATCATATCTTCTGATCCAGAAACAAGTTACGGGAGTGTGATATACCATTGGAAATATTTTTCCGAGCTTCTTTTGATGGAAATACCTAGGATATGATTTTCACTGAAGATCATGTGCAAAGCATCTCTGAAAACCAGACATAGTAAGAGCCCATTTTGATCCCTGGTGACAGGTTGCAAAGACTAGAACTAACACAAAGATTTATTATACTTACCTCATGGTCCCTTCAAGAAAACGTCATTCCAGCTCACTGTAGCTGACGGTCATGTCGACCGGGAACTCAATGATAAATCCTCCTATTATTCGGTCGAGCCAATGGTCCAAAGCTCGTGCTATCTTATCTCCTGATGCTTCTAGTCTGTGCATTAATTTTGTTGTCCACACTATTGGTTTGTCAAGCCTACACATTCCCTGGCTATCTGCTAACTTTGCGATCCACTCATACAACTCAGAAGGAAAGGATGCAAAGAAAATTTTGTGGATTTCCGTATACAAGTAGCGCTCCAACCACTGTTCCTTAAATACTCGCAAACTTTTGTTTTCCTGTGCCATGAACTTGTGAATCTTCTTGCCTAATCACTCTTCAATTTCTTTCTTCATTGGATTCTAGTTACATGACATTGGACATCCTTTATGCAAATCCCATGTCTCAACAATGGAACCATTTGTTGGCTTGGATGGGCCTGACACAGGTTCAGAGGTGATTTATCCAAGTAAATCCCAATATTATTGGCCCTTTCGGCAATAGTCCGTGGAGCGCGAACTGAGGTCTCACCTGAAATAGTATGGGAGGGTGTTAGAACCAAGTTTCTGCACCATGGGGATCTCTGATGAGCTTGTGGAGGCACATGGTCTGGCCCGTTGCTATGCACACTTACTATCCCTTTGCGACTTGTAATGCAACTTCTACACAGCCCTACTCGGGGCACAACTTGTATAATACCCACATCTCTTGCTATTTAATCTGTTATTATCTGGTTACTTAACTTGTTCATGTAGGACTTAAGGATTATTACAACATATTCAACAATCATATCAGTGTGCGCGATAAATAAAATAGTGTAAACATAAAGAAGGTAATGCACATCAGATACACAGAAATAGGAATCAACTTCTCTTTATTAATCTTCGATCCTAATTACAAACTCGACACCACCCTGTGCACTCACCTGTAGGGGTCCATGCACTCAGCTGCAGACTCTACTAGGCCTCCATGCACTTAGCTTCAAAGTCTCTTCCTACTACTACATCCCAATACACTTAGAATCCTACTCTAAACTTGAACCATTCGTACTCTTTCTTCTTCTTTCCTTCCCCCTCTACAACTTAGATCCTCACTCTATTTATACAATCCCATGGTTCACGGACTATGGGCAGACCGACATAACTTTACATTACCTTATATTACTTTAGGGCGGACAACCCTATGACTTAACCTATACTTCGCACTCCACACCCACAAATCATGGAGTTGTACAAAACATTTGACTAAAACTTGGGCTTCGAGCACCAAAACATGCCGTGGGGGGATTCCATGCCCAACACTAGTTAAGGTAGATAGATATTTCTGGTTTTCAAGTTGGGGTTGATCACCTTCTTATAATATGTTAGTTTATTTTTTTCTTCGATCTCTTTATTACCCCATAACTTATCCTTAAATTTGGAAGTAATAATATTTATAATTATATATCTATTCTTCTAAGATGATCTCATGCATTATTCGCCAATGGTATAGCCAAGGCTAGGCATCCTTATGCCATCCTCACTTGAGTCATAGGTGGGGGTTTTCGCTACAGTTGGTAGCAAATTTGAGATACCTCTTGGTGTCCATGTTGAATAACTTATTCTTATACATGAGATACCTATTCATAGCGATGCTTTCAATGGGAGAAAAACTAGCTTCAATCAAGAGGATACGATAGGGAGCATTTCCTTTTATCTTGAGGTTGTAGGTTAAAAAATTACTTTTGGATCTACTCAATCTTCCTCCACAACTCTCTAGGTACACTGCAACCCCAAACCTCACATCCATATAAAATAGCATAGGTGCAAAGAGATTCAAAGAGAACTTTAATTATTCCAAATCCAAATATATATTGGCTTACAATTGTTTTCAATTCCATATTAATCTTTCCATCATGTATTTATGATTTTCTCAATGATATAATTCAAATCGAATGGATGACAAATATAAACTCTCAAATAAGTGTATAATGGAATTTTCTCCAAATAACTATTATCATAAATGAAATTATCATAAATAATTTTTTGAAGTTAAAAAATATTAAAAATTTATAATAATAAAACAATTAATATAAAATTAATATTAATAGTATTGTACTATTAATTTAATATCAATTACTATCATAATAATACAACATAAACCTATAAACTTGAGAATAAATAATATTAATATTAATAATTTAAGAAAATGTTAATAATTAAATAAAACATACCTTATTAATATATCAAATTATTTTCGAGCCTATTTTTTCTTAGATTATTTTGTTTAAAATTATATGTTTTTAAAAATAAAAAATTTAGGTTGTTTAATTTACTGTTGTGAATATTTTGATAACATCTTGAAATCACAATTTTTTGGTCTAGTCAATCTTTGTCTATTTTTACGGATATTTTGATGGTATTTTGATTTTACTTAGAATTTTTACTAATATTTTTTTGATTTTTACAATTTTTTGGTTTTCCAAACCCTTGTTGATTTTATTGCAATGTTTCACAGCATTAGTTTAATTTGCAAAGATCAAATGCCTTAGGGTTTTTTCAAGGTGCTGAATCAATTTATGCATTCAAAAATGTATTTTAAAAAATAAGAAATCACAATTTTTCTAGGAATTATATTGTCAAATTTTGACCAAAACATTATTTTGTTTATTAATTAAACTATACCATTAAATTTAATAATTTTTATATAAATATATTAATATTATTGCAATTATCATTAAAATTTTAATAATCAAAACTATATTTTATTTTTATTTTTATAATGATATAACAATTAAAAATGGGCACTAATGAATTTGTAAACTCGAGAGTATAAAGAAGATTGACTTGTCTTTTTTTAATAATATAAAATGATTTTCTCCACTTTTATAATTTAACTATTTTTTCTGACGTCATCTCTTATTATTACATTGTAATAATTTTGACACCTTCATTTTTACATAATTAAATATAAAATTGAAATTTTAAATTTTATTTATAACTATATAATCTACTTTTAAGTATTTAAGTAATGTAATTTGTGAATGGTTAAAAATTCAAAATTAAAACGGATTATGTAACCATTTTTATATATAATAATTAGATTTAATAAAAATTAATTATTAAAGTTTGTTTGTAATCATGTTTAAAAATAGTAATGGGAAATTGAATTGGTGATTTAACATTTAAGAGTGTCTTAACAGTATACCCAATCATCATCTATCCGAAACTCTATGGACAATTAATAATCAAAGTTCAAAAAAATGTATTATTAATATAAACAATCCTTACACTCATCATATATACTTGTGAAATGTTTATGTAAATTTAACATGTAATTTAACACACATATGCACAAATATATGAAAATGTCATTTTTTATTTTTTATGTTTATTAAAAAATAATATTATTCTTTTTATTTAAAGGGTGAATCAAACAAAACCAATACATATATAAATAAATTAAAATAAGTTTCACTTCTTTCACAAACAATTTAACTATTTAGATGAGTTCCTAATCAAGAAAACCCATATTATAGCTATAAAAAATAATTACATCCTTTAGACTAAAAAAATTTACATCAAAAAGTAATGATTACCAAAACACTAATCCACTTACATATCAATACAACAACTTATAAAAAGTTGAACTCTAGTAGAAAACATTTCTTTTTTAAACTAGAGAGATTAAAAATCCTAGAAGAAGCCTTTATCTATGACATAATTATCTTTTACTTCTTCAAACCTTATTAATCATTTTGGCTTATTTAATGCTACCTTGGACAACTTGTCAACATGTGAGATATGTTGACGAAAAATATCTCAAAAAGAGGTGGCCTAAAACTTTACTTTTAGCTCCTGAATTATGTCTTGCCAATAAGATGGTGAAAGCACTTGGAACTAAGCATGTTCGTTTATTCAATCGATAATTACATTGGAATCACTAAGGACCCGTAATAAAGAAAAACCTTTTTTTATTGCAAAGTACATTAAACAACACAAAGCCACCAATTCTTCTCTAGTGTTTGTACCAAAGCCTCTTTTAGTTAAAAATAAGTATCTATGATTGTTGCTCACAACTATCTGCATGCCCACTCCACATGAATCCAACTAAGCTACACCATAAAAAAAATCAACAAGAATCTAGTTTGAAAGTTGAGGGGGGAAAGAGTATTTGACTACATTGTGTATATATTCTTTATGAAATTCCTTGAAGTAACCAACAACATTCAACCTAAAAGTTGATGCAAATATGTGTCACTTTTCAAACAAAGCATAATTCCTATGTCTCCAAATATGACAAATCATAAAAATAGGAAGAATTCTGAATTCTTTAATTGGGAAATACCACTTCAACAAACTCACTTGAAAGGTGTAAGCTTCTGAGACAAAGGAGAAGTATATTCTTCCACACAAGTTTGCAAAACTCATAGGAAACAAATAAGTGATCGATAGATTCAACTTGTTTACTACAAAGAACACAAAAGCTATGACCAAAAACCCCCATTTTGATGTAGTTGTCCCAAGTCAATACTTAATTTTCAGGGACTAGCCAACCAAAGAATTTGAACTTTAAGGGGGTAGGTCATTTTGAAATACACTTATGCCACCATTTTTCCTCAACAATCAGAGAGGAATAAGAAATTACTTTTTATGCCTCTTAAACTATTACCTAACCAATGGATATGTTCCAACTCCATACTATTTCATCTTTTCTTTCTATAAAATGAATACTACCCTGATTTGTTCTAAGATCCTAATAAATTTGAAATGTATTATAAACCTATAACGTAATTGTTACTTGCATATTTAATTACATTGTAGAAATGGATTCCATTTTCAACACAAAGGTCATAATTTTACAAGTTCAATTTTAATTGCTCTTGTATTTTGTCTTCTACATGTAATTTCTCTTAATCTTGTTAATATTATTCCAATATTCTACATTTAGTTTGTTACAAGTTGTATCATATTTCTTTCCTTGGCTAACACACACCTATATTTTAAAATTTTATTTTAGGCTAAAGATGTGTTTTTGTGTCTTTAAATAACATAGACTTATTAGTCATGGGTAAACATATAATCAAGGAAGAATGCGTGCCCCTATTAATATCCCTTCAAGTAATATCACACTTGGAAAACACTACTATACAAACTAGTCTTCTAGGTACCATTAGTGTTATAAGTGTATTTACCACCATAGTTATAACAAAGAAGTTATTATATGTTATTGGGATGAAATTACATAATTGACTTATTTCTCATAACTATTTTGTCACAATTTCATAAATATGAAACACTAATTATTTCATAATTGAGAACAAAGTTCATAGTGAGTTGAGCATAAAACTTGTGCATGACTTGTAATTGCTTAGTTCACATACCATGAATTCCATACATGACTTGTAACCACCCAATTCACATGCCATTAAATCTAACTTCTCTTAGTCATAAGTGTCCAAATTCATCCTCCTAGATCTAGCAAAATCTTGTATAACTAAGCCATCTCAAGGGTGCAAGAGGAGGAGAGAGATAGCATATTGCATTGCTATGCTAGAGGTTTTATACCATAAGACATTTCCTTGGTGCATAGATGAGCCTAGTCTATGTTTATTAGTCGAGGAAGGTTGAGGATTGAGGAACTAGGGTTGAGCACCTTGCTTCCAAGGTATATTGTACTTATTTTAACTCACAATTATATAGATTTCCAGACTATTTCCCTCATATATTTTTTAGATCATGATATGTATTCATAACTTATGATTATATTATAGTGTGTAAACTAGTTTTTTTTCTATTTGAGGAAAAATATTGTCTTTGTTTTTCCATGATTGTGTGTGGGTAACAAGCTCTATGCACTAGAGAAATATCTCTAGATGAAGAGAAATATTTTTGGCTATTGGATCAAGTCCATAGTATACACTAACATGTGAGGATAACCAAGTGATTAATCCTTCCCTTTTCTATACTTTTTTATAACAATTTTGTGCATAAATATGTAGGAGAAATTAGTTTAGTTTTTTGTCTATAGTCTAGTAGATCCTAAGGCGATATCAATGGGACAATAGTCCTTTTACTCTATCATAAAATTTAAGCAAACTGAATTGGCAACTTCATTGCAGAAAAATATTGGATTTATCCTTCCTTTTGTTGGGTTTCTTGGTTTTATTGATGTCTTCAATATTTTCTGGTGTTTCTTATATCTTATACATTATTTATAGCTAAATTTTCCCATGATGTATTAGATCCAAACTTGATTTAAATATTATTTTAAAAATAGGAGGGAAAAACACAGGTTGTAGATTTCAGATCAAATTCTATAACCTTTTTGTATAGAATTTGAAGAAAACAATTATAGATCTAATTTCTCCTCAACATTTTAACCCATTTATTAAAAAAAGAAAAGAAAAAAAAAACAACAACAACAACAACATCTAAAACAATGTACGAATGATGGAGATATGGATGATTGAGAAGCAACTAATTTTCTTATTTTTCCTGACATTCATGTAGGAAAATCTAATTTCCATCAGACCAAAACCATTGGGTGAAAAAATTCTATAGATTTCATTTGATATATGTAGTGTCCTATCTAGGGGGGCTAGATTGGTCTAAATTAATTGTCAACCAGGGTGCGTTTACTTAGAGGTGTGTGCCTAAAATATATAAGCATAAAGGATCTACTCTAAACCTATGACTCCTAAGTACAGTGCTGGTATTAAATCTATTGTTAAACTAACAATCACAGTCTTAACTAAGCATTAAATCATATGCTATTAACAACTGAAATGCAATTCATATCATGCTGTATATGACTATCTTGAAAGGCTCGGTCCCATTACAGAGACACCAACATGCAACCCCTGTTCAATATCATTAAGCAATCATGAATATTTAATGAAGGCATGCAAAGGAAAATTCATAACCATTATCCATATCAGTGTTTTATACACAACTCCAAGATCAAATCCTTTACGGGATGCAATTCACAATCCAGGAGAGGGTTATTCAACACATGTACAGACATATAATTAACGCATTCATCACTGCAATCAAATCTTTGAATATATATATATATATATAATTCGCATTCAAGTTTCATTCAATTGAATTGACTGTAAACGAAATTAAAACTACAATGTGAATATAATGCAAATATAAACGTAATGTGAACATAAACGAAATGTATGTCGGTATACCACACACGCAGGGCCGTCCGCGTCTCTGGCACGCCGATAATCACACCACGATCACAATATTAAAACGAAGTATGCAATATTAGATTGAAAACCAAAGGTTATGTTCAGACAATATCAAAACGTAACTGTAATATCAAACGATAGTGTGTATGTGTAAACGAACATAGGTCCCAGTCTGGTCTTTCAATTACATGCGTTACATCCCTTGAAAAATGGATGTTTATCCATAACAGCTATTGCTGCTTTTGGTAAAAACGCAGAGATATTCCTAATCGACTTATGCATAAAATCAAAATCAAAATAGGAAACAACTTAAAATCGAATGGACAAAAACTGAATGCTGTTGCTGTCTTTGTGCCAACATGCCAGAGTTGACTAAGCGTTGACTGTGCAGATAGGAGGAATGTTTCCAATGCGGGATAGGTGCTTGTCCATGCTTGGACATTCCTCTTTTCGTCCATGCCTTCCGCTCCTACCTAGCTGCCATGCCACATGTCACATAATAAGCCATTTACAGGTTGTTGAGACTTCCTGTAGTGATTTAGGCCTAAAATCCTAATTTGTCAACACAAAATCCCTAAATCAATTAATATTCATGTCAACAACTATAAACTATTAAATTAATTAATTTCCAAGGCATTTGAGGAATGGATGATGAGAAAAAGGTAGGAAATGGTCATGTTTTGGGAGGGAAAAGGTTCTTAGAATGGTACCAACATCTCTCCCCGACTTAATGACTTGGCATGTCCTCATGCCAACCTTGATGTGCTTCCTTTGAACTCAGTTCCTGCCTGTACCTCTGCTGCCTTGAGTAGTGTGTCAACGTTCTTCTTTACCTGGGCATCTTTTTGGTCGTGGAGCTCCTGTTTCAGCCTTCTGTACTTTTCCTTTAGGGTCTTCTTTTAGCTGTACCACTTGGTGGCCCACTTGCAAATGTCGGTCTGCTCTGCTTCCAGCTCACTAACCCGCTCTTTCAACTTGTCGTTTTTAATTTGAATTTCCTTGCTCTGTGTACGAAGCATTTGATTTTCCTTTTTAATGACCTTTTCTAACATATTGGCTTCCATGAGCTCCTCTTTTAGTTTTTCGATTTGCCGCTCTAGTTTCCTCTGTTTCTTACCGGGAGGTGGAGACCCTTTCTCATGCTTGTTATTGCTCTCGACTTCTATATCAACTCCCGGGGGTGAGTGGCTTTCAACATGCACATCGGCTTCTGGCTCTGGTGGTGAATAACCACTGCTTTGAATGTCCATCTGTACAGGCACATTAGACTCTTCTTGTAGCTGGACTTTCGATGCCCTCCTCGTCCTTCTTGAGTAGGTGGTGAACACCTTGTCTTGTTCTGCTCTTTTTACTTCTTCTTTCCTCATCTGTCTGGTTTTTACACTGCTCACAGGTACCTTGTTGGCTCTGGATGAGGCCGGAATCTCCTCATCAATATCTCTCACAAACCCTGAGTCCTCTGGTGATTTTTCTTTTTCTTCCTCGTCTCTAATCTGGTTGGCCGTGAGGAATTCCTTCCATGTCTTTCCTCGTCTTTGCATTTCGTCTTCGATAAGGATTTTAATTAACCCGAAATGGTATAAACTCTTATCCTCATTCCCTTTTTGCTTCTGAACAGTTTTAGACATTTTGGTTAGGCTTTGTAGCAAGAAGTATGGCAAGCTAATAGCGCATTGTTTCTTTATGTGCAGCAGCAGTTTTATGTGATACAAATAGACGATGCTATAGCGGCCTTCACAGGTCACGAACTTCTGGAGGATATAAACCATCTCGTCCCAAGGATGAACGAGCCAACTTCGTGGGACTCCCTTCTTCCAATTTACTGCTGAGACTCGTGACCTGGACATAAATTGGGTCCACGATTTTTCCTTAAACTGCTTGGTTTTGAAGTATTTTTCACCCTCTGGACTAACCCCTGTTGCTTGGGCAATGGTGTCCTCTGAGACTCTAAATGAGAAAGTGCCTATCAAGGCCTTCTCCCCATTGAACGTGAATGCAAATTGTTTGGCAACTTCCTCGTTGCTTCCTTTGAATTTTTCTAGGAATGGTAACCACTGTATGTCCTTGAGGATTGAAATACAGTCCTCGTGGTACTGAGAGCTGTCAAATATCTTTGGCTCGACCCGACTGGTCATTTTGGCAGAAGGTCGGGCTTCCTATCTTGCGAATTTTAACAAGGAGGTTGAGTTGTTACCTGAGATAATCGCTCCTTTACTGCCCACTGTGCTGTTGGGTCGATTTGGTATGGAGCTCGACGAGATTCGAAACTCTGTCCTCGGTCCTTTTTATGGGAGCTTATGCTTGTGGAAGCTTATGCACCAGCGCCTGTAGTTGGAATTTGATACCACTGTGTATAATCCTGGGAGTAAATAAAAAACGACCACTGTTTTTCTTTGTAATGAGCTCGATGCATTTAATTTCAAACAGAGGAATGATGACAGTATTTACTTGTATGAACGTTGTGATAGGAGCGCCAAGAGGTGTGTGTACGTCGGGTGGTGAATCATCACTCGGCCCATGCAACCAAATGAATAGGCCGGTTGTCCTTTGCTTTGGAGAATGACCCCCCCTTTTTTTATATATTTTTTTTATTTGATTTTTTCAAAAAGGGGTATTCTATTAATAAAAAGGTATTCTATTAATAAAAAAATTCAAAAATAATAACCATATGTCATGTTGGTATTCTTCTAAGGGATAGATTTCGGAAATGAATATGGCGGTAATGGTTGTGGATATGGAATGTTTAGGAAGTATTAGAGTGAGGAGTATATGAATTTTAGAATAGGGAGTAGATTGGGGTAGGGAAGAATTTTAGGGAAATAAGAGAGAATGGAAATATGCCTTGGAACTAATTACTAACAGTCATAGTTATTAAAATAACATAAAAATTAATCTAGGAAATTAAGTGTTAAAGACAAGGAATACATTACACTATTTGACTGCTGTGGCATTGACATCTGAGTAGAGCTAGCTTTGACTGTTGTTTGATTTCCTTGCTGTGTAACAGGTCCCTTAAGGCATGCACAGGTCCCTCTGCAGTGCTGAAGATGTTCATGCACTTCTTTGTATGCATGCAGGTGCTGCTAAGCTTGGTTTCTTGATTGATGAAGTCCTAATCCTGTTGTTGTAGAAATTTGCCGAAGATATATTGAAATGACTTTTCTTTTGAAGTATCAATCTCCTAACAGGTCCCTTTGATATGTCTAAACAGGTCCCTTACTGCTGATATTCTGTTGGTGCTGGAAGCATGGTTTCTTTGGACAGAACAGGTCCCCCTACATGATATTTACAACCAGGTCCCTTTGATAGAAAGCAATAACAAGACAGCTTATTCATTGAAGCCTGGAATGGTGGAGGAAAGTTAAAAATTACAGTGGAGAGATAAAAAAAATAAGAATACTGATATGCTCCTCTCCCCCACAAATTTTTTTTGACTTGTCCTCAAGTCAACATTCAGCGGAAAACATGAAACAATGATAAAGAAAAGAATTCTTACTTGCCAACGAATTGGTTTTCAAGTAGGAATTCGAGGTTAGAGTGTGCCAGAATCTGGTTTTCACATCTAACCCAGTTATTTGTTTTAAAATTTATTATTATTTTTTTTTTATGTTTTTTTCTTTTTTTAAATTGAAAGAAAATACTAAGGTAGAGAGACTACAGCTGAGGGCTGCAGTATCTCAACCTCACTTTGCTGAGAAACTGTGTGTAGAAAATCTTCCTTGCTGATGGGCTTGGTGTAAAGTTTCAAGCGATGCCCATTTACAGTGAAGGAATGGCCTTCCCCATCAATAGTTGTGAGCTTTACAGATCCATTGTCATAAACCTAGACAATTTCATAAGGGCCCATCCAGTGGGTGGTGAACTTGGCCTTGTGGTCTCTAAACTTAGAGTCGAAAAGGAGAGCCCAGTCACCTTCCTTAAATTGTTTCTTCTTTATATGAGCATCATGCCACTGCTTCCTTTGCTTTTGCATGAGGATTGTGGTCTCCTCTGCTTGCTGCCTCATTTCATCCAGCTGGTTAAGCTGCTGGATCCTTTCTTTTTGTGCCTCATCCAAGTCAATCTGTAAATCAGCAGCTAGTTTAAAAGTGTGAATCTGAAACTCAATAGGAAGCATTACCTCCTTACCGTACACCAATTGGTATGGTGTGAAGCCCGTAGTATCTTTCCAGGTGATTCTGTAAGCCCAGAGTGCATCCTTGAGTTTTTCCTCCCAATTTTTCCTGTTCATGGCAACAGTTTTAGTAATGATCCCCTCCAAAGTTTTGTTTGTAGATTCCACTTGCCCATTGGCCTGTGGATGATAGGGTGTGCTTTTCCTATGCTTGATCTTATATTTGTCTGTAATGTCCTTGACTAACTTGGAGGTGAATTGGGTACCTTGGTCAGTTACTATCTCTCTGGGTACTCCGTATCTAACAAAAATTTCTTCAAACAAGAAATTGACAACTGTGTGTTCAGTGGCTCTTACCAGTGCTTTTGCCTCAGCCCACTTTGTAACATAATCAGTACATACTAATATGTACTTCTTACCATTGGAGGATGGGTTGATAGGTCCTATGAAGTCTAGGGCCCATTTGTCAAATGGCTCTAGGTGAACTTGGGGCTGAAGGGGCATCTCATCGCTAGCTGTTGGCCTGCCCATTCTTTGGCAAATGTCGCAACTCTTTACATACTTTTTGGCATCCTTGAAAATGGAGGGCCAGTAGTATCCAAGAGTTAGAACTTTGAATGCTGTCCGCTTCGCTGCAAAATGCCCACCACACGGCTCATCATGGCAAGATTTTAAAATATCAAGTACCTCATCATTTCTTACACATCTGCGGATGATCATGTCATAGCCAGTGTAAAATAGATCGCCATTGAGCCATGAATATCTAGCACTTTGTTTAACTAGTCTTTTCTTTTCCTTTGAGGTAAAGTGTGGAGGGGTCCTTCCTGTAGACAAGTAATTAGCCAAATCAGCATACCAAGGATTAATTATAGAAATGGCAAATAAATGTTCATCGGGAAAAGAGTCTTCAATGGGAACAACCTCACCTTGGTTTTGCAATCTAGAGAGGAAATCTACCACCTGGTTTTCTTTACCTGGTCTATCTAACACGGTGATGTTGAATTCCTGTTACAATAGCAAACATCTGGTAACTCTGCCACTGGTTATTGGTTTGTTCATTAAATGTTTTATGGCAGAATGGTCAGTATGTACAAAGAC
>APFE031745522.1:0-12586 GCA_000404065.3 Pinus taeda
TATCATACGAGTTTTGTATCTCTTGCCTCTATTAGGTTAACTTCCTTTCCTACTACTATCATCCTTACTTATTCCTCTAGTGATGGGGCTACTATTTCTTGACTCTCCAATGGATTAATTAAAAACAGGCATGGGGTCAACTGAGTTATAACTGGGTATGGATATGCTTTTGTTTCATTGGTTGATGCCCGTGGTTTCCCGTGACTTATTTCATATGGTTCATTAACCATGTGCCCTGCAACTGAAACTACACTTGGCACTGGAACCCATGCCTTTGCTTCTCGATTAGAAAAAATTGCTAAATATACACCCGTAACCGGATCTACAACATCTATCTTTGCCGGTGATGCTTACCTTGTTACTATAGGTGTCGTAGCTTTTTCTGTTGGTATTTAGGTTCCCTCTGCCACTTTAGTCTCTGCCTTTTCTGGTCAATCTGATTCTGATGGCTATACATCTATGGATCTTGCCTGTGCATTGGATCACCGGATAAGGCTAACGGGTGGTAGGTAAGGTTGGTGGCTTTCTGGCTGTGGTAATAGTAGTGGCTGGAGGGATTAGGGACTCTAGGGTCTATCTTGCCAGGTAGTGTTAGGTCCCATGCTATGAAGTGGTCGTTTGGGGACAGGACTGGAACCTAGCCTTTGAATGGGGTGTCTCCAACCAAAAATGACTACTAACTCGTCTTCAATCGAGAGGCCAGATGAGAAATCTATTGAATGACCTAATTAAGAAGCTTTGGAATGTCGCTAAAGCCAATTTTAGGAAGGTTAGGGCTGATGCAAGCGGACTTGCTCTTGACTTTGAGATAACCACATGATCATGGATCTGAGGGACCTGCTCATCAACCCAGCTCAATGTCTACAGTATGAGTGGTCCCAACCTAAAATTAGACCCGCTCGTTTTGACTAAGATGTTAGGGACATAGAACTGGCTTGCCTCAATCCATGATTACCACCAGCCCATACCAGAGGCCAGTAGGTCAGAGGGGCCAATGCATGGATCCCAATCCACAAAGTGGACTGTCGATCTTAAATTTAAGATGGCCTGTTAGGGAAGGTGGAAGCGAATTGCCTAGCTAAAGATGGATCCACTTTTCAAGTGGGCCACTAGGGGAAAGCTCATCAACCCAGCCACTAGCGGTCCCGACCTCATCCGAGACTCCATAAATAAATCAAACCAGAAAAATTAAACTCGCTCCGGGGAGATGCCTAGGTCCCTTCTCCCCCTTTGAGGGGTGGGGGGTATCTCTTTTTTTTTTCTCTCTCTCTCTCTCTTTCTCGTTACCCTAAAGGGGGACAAAAGGGGGTATTGACTTTGGGGCTTCATAGGAGTATAGCACCAAAATTCTGAAAAATAATATTACGACTCACATTTTTTTTATTTAACACTATTCTGGTCCTATTGAGTAGCATATGCACTAGTCATCTAGAGTTACTTAGTGCATTGTTACTTTTTATTTAAAAAAATAACCCTCGAACAGTGCAGCATTGTCTATTAAGCACCGAGATGTACTGTTATATTAATCACACTGATGCTTATTATATGAGTAACACACCAATGTTTTTTAAATTAAAAATCTTTCCATAGTACACCCTATTTTTACGCATCGGGGCTTTCGTAAAAATGGAAAGTTGGTGTTTTATGTGACTATGACACCGAAATGGTAAAAATGAATTTTACAATCATGCCCTTTGGTAATGCAGTTCAAGGTTGCCCTCTACATTTGTGGGAAGGATACCCTTCCAATTCATTACCATTGCGGGAAGGATAGCCTTCCAAATCATTACCATTTCATTTTCATTATCAATTCATTATCAACCACTTGGCTCCCTTCTCATGCAGTTTGAAATACGATGGAAAGTGGGGAACTCAGTGTCAATGTCAATAGGCCTAGATCTCAACTCGCAACTTTCTGCAGCGTCTAGTAGTGTGTTGGCCATTCTACCCACAGGCATAACATTGAAAAAAGGAGGGGATTTCGACTCCACCACATGTAGTCGGGAGTAGAACTCTTCTGACAGTAGGGTGGCAAGTATTTTGGCTAGAGTCAGCACCAATATGACAGGTGTGTTGATCTCATTTCAGAACGTGTGTTCTCCTCTCGCTCCCCATTCATAAAGCCCAAGTTGTCCATCCAAGAGGTGGATCAAGTTGGTCCTGCACGAGCTCTCCTCCTCTGCCCGGTCTGAGTATGCGGAGTCACCGATTCTGTCAACAATTGTCACCTCCCTCGAATTATCAACCCCCTCCCCGTTGTTTAGGTAGGGAGGAACGAAGCAAACATTTAGCACCTTTTCGAGTCGTATGAATCCAAGGATTTCACCTTTAACCTTGCCTAATAAGAGGATTTGTTCATCCCGAAGGGTGCACGTAAGTTGGAGGTTGTATCCGAGCCACTTTAGCACATCGAACCTTTCCAGCCCGATCTCTTCCGTGGAATAGGGAGAACGCGCTCCTAATGCCTTAACATATTGACGAAGCCTACTCATTTGGCTCAGGGTCAGCTCGGATAACTTGCCATCTCCTAGATAAATAATCGTGTTCTCTTCCAGCATACTAGATGCCTCCATATTTTGCCTAGCCTTAGGGGCTTCGATGAATCCTATGTAACTTGTGAATCCTACGTAACTTGGGGGTTCATGAGCCCCTATTAAAGATGAAGTTTTTTCTTTCCTTTTCGAAGCTGTGCTAACGATCATTTTCGCTAAGTGAAATCTGACTTTTTTGGTTGTCACATACCAGCGGGCTTCGTACTCCTCGAGAGACATGCCCCATTTGCGAATATCCATGTTGTTATAGACATCGGGATCGGGGAACATGGAGAAAACCTTCCCCTAACCTTTCACTATCATGAATTGCACTTGGCCCACGATATGTGGACGGAACTATTTTAGAAACATAATTTTGATATCGTTGTAAGTGTATATCAGATTCTTTATCCCAATTAGATAGGTCATAAGCACAGGGAAATTCAGGATACTAAACTGCAGATCCGTTGTTTCGGTGACTAGGACACTTTCCACTCCCCAATAGAACATATTTGAGATGAGTCTAACCAGCACCTTGTGATAATTTTCCCAACATTTCTCAACTTCTTTCAACCGGAACAGATCATGCACTTCCCCTAAAGCTGGCAATACTGTGGCAGCAACGTATTCTTCCAATGAAATCCTGTACTTGTCATAGAGTTTTTGTGAGTACAGATAAGGAGGCCTTTGGGTGCACATTTTGTACACAGTTGTATAAATGTTAATGTACTCCGTTACAGGAAACTCGCCTTTTAAATCTGTTTTGAGAATATTTATCAACTTTAGGATGCCATTCTGAATAATATCCCATCCTTCATTGAATTCTATAGTACCTGTATCTGTTGACATCATCATCTTTTTCCAAGTGGTAACTGCCCGCCTTTCTTAGCCGCCACCTTCTATCAAGCGACGTCTGCCAAAGTTACAGAGAAGTCTTGCCGAAAGCACAGAATGTCATGTAATGTAACCGGATTGTGTCGACTGCGCCTATTTGTGTTGGTCGCTTCCCATAAAACAAAAGAAATAGTGTCACATGGTGAGGAAGAAGAGAAGAACCATTTTGATATATTTATACGGAGATCGCCACTCCATATGGGACACCCAAATTTCTGGGCCGACAATTCGTAAAATAAATTATGAACCATATAAACTTCCATCTCAAACTACCGTACACACCACCGGAGTGTAGGTCCACTAACCGGAGGTTGAGGCATAAATAAGAGGAATGACAAGTGGGGAAGAGTCAAGTACTTTTGGTTAAGGTATCAGTCTAACCATGTTCATGAGAATACATGGTCTAACCAAAATTCCACGAATTAATACATGGTCAAAGAATTTTGACCATAAAGCAAAAGCTATAGTCTTAAGAAAAACAAAGACTAATCACGCACATATAAACACACATATAGAAATACACATATAGAGAAAACTCCCACCACTTTACTAACAAAGTTTTTATTAGCTATATTAGCTATAGCTTTACATTAAATTACAATGTCACATATTTCAAATTCGCTTGATAGCTTCATAGGTTTATGTCAACATTGTGACTTAAAAATTTAGCCATGACATGTATCACTACTTACAAAATTGTAGTCTCCCATTACTAAATATCATATTCAAAACTATACTCAGTGATTTTCAAAAAGCTGCAAACTGCGTGCATGAAAACCTGAAAAGACGTCTTTATGAAGAAATCCGTGAAAGCCCTTAATATTTTAGCATTTGAAAGTTTGAAGAGTTAGAGAGTTATTCCACAGTTATTCACAGTTTTCTTTTGTAATACCTTGCTTTCCATTACGTTGACTTCATGTTAGCGATTTTCTGTGTTAAGGTTTCTGCTTTAATGCTACTTTCAATCATATATCTGCAGTGAAAGTCATGAATGTTAAAAAGATAATTAAATTTCTAATGAGGCACAGAAAATTAAGCTGAAAGACTAACAACGTTATATTTCAATCCATGAAAAGTTATATTTTAACTCCTAAATTTATGGGACTCTCCCTCATAGATTATGTCAATTGCCAGTGGATGCATTCTTCGCCTTTGCCACACATTTACACTACAGATTATCATACTCTTTGAATGAAAATGAAGATAGCCAATGCAAAATATTATTGATGACAATTGTGAGTGGGGTTTCATAATTGAATCTATGAGAATATGGGATTATATGTGAAGAATGTAGCATAGTTGATGTTAGGAAGCATACATTTGCTTGCAAAATTTGCTTATTCATAATCTTTTTATGTTTTATTTAAACTATTTTTACAAATACTCATGGTTGATGGTTGCATTTGTTTTTCAGCAAAAATAATGTTTTCAGACAAATTTTCCAGTACTTTTGCTTTTAGTCAACATTCAAGCCATTAAACCTAGTGGAAAAAATTTCAATGCCATAAAGACATTTCTTGGAAATTTGAGAAGCAATGCAATCCTTACAGGTGTGACCCTTCTCATTATTTGAATTCAGTGTTGTATATCTATTACAAAATATTAGTACAAAATAAAATATGCCATGGTTTAAGGACATGCCATGATACATTTTGGACTCTACTTGGTAATGGATGCCACACATCATTGTGAAGGCCAGTGAAAACAAAATGGTGAGCACAAAAGAGAAAACATAATCAACGTGGCAACTGACAACTCCAATCTTGCAGCGTGTCACAAAAATGGAAAAGAAAATGATATTTAGAAAGAAAAAAAATGATGCATAGGACAACGTCTACTCAGTGGGACCTATGCATTGTTATGGCAAAAAAATCCACATGATTATTTGTGCCAAGACTTGTCAGCCCAAATGTAAATTGCATAGCGACTATAATTGTTGAAATGGTTAAAAAATTATTCCACTGCCATCACCTACACATAATTCCCTATGCTGATGGACAATTTCCCTTCCTCTAGATGCATGTGGTCGACTATTCCTTATCGAGTTCTGCAGCCTGCCCTCGATTCAGACTTGACTGCCACACTTCCATCATAAAGTTCTGCTAGTAGAATTCAATGTGATTAGCATAATTATAATCTAATGCATTATAATTGTGAATTTGGAATTTTTTTTGGGCTATACATACATCTATATATATATAACTTGGAAAATATAATTCTTACTTGTCTTGTAATGGGGTGATTAGCTTTCTTTAAACATCTTCGAAATCATATAGAGCGAACTCCATCAAGTTGTCTCATAACCCTCGTAAAGGTGTAATTGGCAAGCTATATTCCCAAGTTCCACTCTCGAACTCCTGAATCACAGATCTGCCAAAGTCAATTACTGAACAATATTCCAAGCTGTCGCATAACCTCAAGAAAAGACCACTCCCACATCCTCAACAAATGAGGGATCCTTCCCTAGATCCCCACTTGCCTAACTATCTGGACAACCATCCATATTGAGTTTACACCACTCAATTTCTTACAGTAGTTGCTTCAATAAAAACAGAACTACTAGTCATTCTATGGACGAGCTCCCATCTACTGAGATACATGGGTGCCAACCGCTATATTTGCTAGTTATATAGAAGAGTCGTCTAGATACAGAATGTATCTAGAGCTAGTTATTACAACATGGCCTTTTTATCTAATTTTGCAAGTTCATCATCATCATTATTACAAACAAATTACAATATTAATAATTCAACTACTACATCACACTAATCTAACACATACCCTAGGTTTCCATTATAAACAATCCCTACATGATTTCCAATACACCTCTGCAATTCTCCAAATCTCAACTCTCCGTACAATGTTTAAGAAAACCAAGGGGAATTGTGCCTGTATCTTACTTCCTGTAATGCATCAAACCAAAGCAACGATGGCGATTTACCATGCTATTATCAATTTCTGACATGATCATCAAACATGGCGAAGATCCCTTAGCGTCTGTTCTACAATTTAACTACAATTATCCACCTACATCCTCTAGCCATCAATAGTTCATTGACCATAGCAAGTTGCACGATGACAAAGGCAGTGAAAGAGCTTGAAATTTCTGCAAGCATCATGTGACTACCGATGAAGCAATATGAGTGCTTCGAATCACATGATCATAGATTTCTAGATGAGTCTCATCCACAATCTTCGAGATGAAACTAAAGTCAACTTCCCTAAAAAACGCCATGAAGATATTTTCATGCTTTAGCTACACTCTACAGTGATCTGCAAGCTTCATAACTCACCACAGTGTTTCCCATATTGAATTCCAATAGGCTTACAGTCATGTATGATGCATTGAAATTTTGTTGAAAGGCTTTTTATGTGAGGCTAGGTCTATCTAGACCATCCAATGAATTGATATTGATCCTGAGAATTAACTATATCAATCACAACAGATGTCACTTGGTGTAACTCTCGTCCATTGGTTGACGTGGATCTATAGATCTTCATCAGAAACAACTTTCAATCCATAGGATGCTTGAATCTTGAACCCACAGGAATAAAATTATCCATCCAACGAGTGTTTCCATTCGAAATTTGAGTAAACCCATAGGGGAGATAAGTTGAAAATACGTTGAAAATATAGTTTTTTTCCCCTCTAAAATTTGATCATGTAATCTAATCTTATTTTATTATTTCCACTATTATTTTATAATTTCCTTAGGAGACCCATTTTAGACCTCGAAAGTCCCATAATGAAAATTCTCGTTGAATAGTCGTCGATCTATGTGTGGATCCAATGGAATGGGTGTTGTTAGTTGTGTCAAATTTTTTGGTTTCCAATCTATGTGTAGAGGCGACCTGCGTGTGGCATTGATGAAGGCTAGAGAGTCCACCTGAGAGACAAATTGCATGTAATATATCTGAGCGGTGGTGTGATCTATTTCATGTATATATCCTTGTATCTGTTCAACAATTCATTGAAATCAATGAGACTAAAAAGGCAGTGTTGCAAAGACAATAGTAGCTTTGGATAAAATGTGATGTTCCATGAAGGCCGTAAGCAAAAGGAGCAATTTCCAAAAAATGGACGAGTTTCCTGTCTCGCTGAGAAATTGGTGATGATCGAGATGGAGGGTGGAAGCATTGAAGAGATGATTGAGGAAGGATTAAAGTTAAGGAGCTGCATTGAGGAGCAACTTGTGGACCTATTAAGGAGTTGCATTGAGAGCAACAGTGATCCGAATCGGATCCATAGACGACTGTCATAGGACCGTGACTAAAATAGGTCGAACAAATCCTTGAAGAATCCAAACCATAGTCGAAAACACCCTGAACCAGTGGCCATGGCAGCCGGCGTGGAACGACGAGGACCTTAATTAAAGTGCACTGACCAAGGCCCATGGAGACTGCGCAGGAGGTCAAAATAGACCCTGGGAGCCCCGGATCGGGAAAAGGAGCTGGTTTTCAATGTGCTGGGCAAACAGGGCCGAAATGGTAGAGCTTAAGTGCTTGGTCACGTTGGGAGCCAGGGGACCACGGGCGGAAAAAGGTAAAAAGCGCCAACATATGATGGTGGGACCCACTGCCTAGAAATCGGCGGTTTGATCAGGACACCCTTAAATGGTAAGCGGTTTTGGAGAAAGCGGAGCGATCACAATCAGCAATCAACACGTGGCAGCGAAGGAGAGAGAAAAACCGCCACGATCGCGCATTATCGGTCAAGCAAGTCAACCGCGCTTGACGTGCAAATGATGTTGGATCTAGAGGAGCCCAGATCAGATAGCTGAGATTGCACCTGATAGACAGAGCGGAATTGACAAGGGATTAAGCCGTGATTTAAGAGGATTTGGAATCCGTTGACTGCCACGGTGGAGAAAGCAACGAAATGACAAGCAGGTTGGCACAGTTCTGATGGAGACACGTGGCTACTTCCTGAGCATGATGCTGACGCCGAAACAGGGAATTCAAAGCACACAGGTGATAGGCGAATCCTCACAGGAAGGAGAGGAAACAAATAGTCACAGAGGTCGAATGGCTAAAGCCATGAGCAGAGACAGTGAACAAGAGATCAGAAGAGAGATTCAGATCCAAGTCCAAGCGACGAAGAGAGATAGTGAACAGTGAACCTTGAGAGGAGGATTGAGCACAGAGAGCAGTAAAACTAAGCAGAGGAGACAGAGGGCCGAGCTGACCACAGGCAGCATCGAGCACCAAAAAGCTTGAAGAATCAAGCCTTCCCATAGAGGAATCTGTCCGGATTGAGCATCACAATTGGCTCTTTCCACTGTAGACCGAAAGTCGCAGAGCAGGTAGAAAGAATAAGAGTCTGTGTACTCCAAGTGGCTTGGGGAATCCAAGAACCACCCTGCCAAGCAAATCTGCTTTAGGAGAACTCATATTAAGTCCCTGCATCTGTAATTCTCTGCTTAAAGACACAATAAAACAAGGTCACCACTGAAGCTGGACCGGAGACGTAGCCCTGGAGACTAGGGTGAACTCCTTATTAAAAATAGTTTGTGTCTAGTATTGCTTACTGTATTTCTCTGCTGTCTTTCCATTCAAAATGTATGTGTGTTGGCAATCTAATTGATCCATTGTTTCAATCACACAGAACACACACCAACAAATGAGTCTGTAATACCTTTGTTTATTAAATCTTCAACTTAGGTCACTCACAGGGTGAGAATCAGATCAAGTGGTATCAGAGCACTAGGTTGTAAGGTTAGACAAGCTTGTGTTGGTTTAGCTGTGATTGATCACTAGATCAAAGCTAAAATTAGGAGAAGGAGAGTTGGCAGAAACTGATCCTAAAATTGGGAGAGTCTATTCTCGGAAGACAATGTCCAAAGAAGGTTCTACAGGGCCAGACCCCCAGTTCGTAGAAAGTTTCCTAGCTATGAAGTCTATGGTAGAAGAAATGTATAGGCACTTTAGAAAGCATAAGGATTAAGATTCATCAGGCCCTAAACAAGATAAAGAAGAATATGAATCTCATTCTCTTGACCACTCTAAAGAAAAGGGAAAATAAGAAAGCTTTCCTACACCTCCTAGTAGCCTTGTGCATAACAAGAAGGCATCCTTGATTAAATTGGATGTCAACTTTGATTTGCCTATATATGATGGAGAGCTAAATGCTGAAAAGTTGGACAATTGGATTAGACAAATTGATGTGTATTGTAGGGTACAAAACAAAGACTCGGACAGGAGTAAGATTAGCTGGCAAGCCTATGCCTAGGAGGCACTGCCTTGGTTTGGTGGGAAGGCAGAACCCAAGCTGATGTGAAGAAGCATGGTAAGACCATCTCTGTCTGGAGTGACTTTGTCTCTGCCATCATAAAGCAGTTCTATCCATTGGCCTACATGCAACAAGCCATGATGAGTTGGAAAAATCTTCGGCAGTTGAAAGGGTAAAGTGTGCAAGGGTATGTCAAGAATTCAGAAAGAGAGCATTGATGTTGGGCATCTCATTAGACTGACCAGAAACTCTTTTGAAGTACATTGGTGGTCTACACGGCTACATGAGGCATACCATCCTCATGTTTAATCCCACTAGTATAGATGAGGTATCTGTACAAGCTACTCATCTAGAAGCTAGAGGAAAGAATGGAAATCCGGAAGTTGGGGGACCATCCCAACCCACTGTAAGCAAGAGCAAGGAGAAAAGAAAATAGAAGTGGAAAGCAAGGAAGGCTAACACTGCACAAAGAGGCAAAGTTTCATGCACTCACTGTAAAAAGGAGGGGCATGATGATGAGCACTGTTGGATTCTACATCCAGAGCTGAGGCCTAAGAATTCTGAGGGCAAGAAGAAGAAAAATGTTGCAGCTATTCAGAAAGATTTGGGGTCAGACTCGAGAGATGAAACAATCATTGCAGTCACAGGTATAAAAGGTAAGAATTCTGAAATCTACTAGTAAACCTGCTCAATCTATTATTGATGAAGAACATGAGAGAAAAAGGCATGAGCTTTTCCATATTCGAGTTGTTCCAAGAATCAAAAGATTGATACTTTGTTTGATAGTGGCTCACAAGTAAATCTAATTTCTGAAGCAATTGTAAAGAAATTGGGATTAACAACTACACCTCATAAGAAACCATACCCATTAGGATGGTTGAATGACAAAGCACAACTATATGTGACTAGACAGTGCAAACTCAAGTTTTCTTTTGGGTCAGCGTTTGTAGATAAGGCTGAGTTAGATGTAATTCCTTTGGATATATGTGGAATCGTTTTAGGAAGTCCTTACTTGTATGATAGAAAAGCTATTTTCTATAGATCTGAGAATAAGTATCTACTTGTCAAAGACAAAATCAAATACTTTGTAAGAGCTCACAAGCTCAAGAATAATTACACTCTCATAAACTCAGGATAGATGAAAAGAATGATAAATTCATGCAAACAGTTCTTACTGATGGTTGTAAAGGAAAAGACACCTGATAAGACCAAAATAGTTGAAGGTTGTAATGCTGATCAACAAACTGATATAGAAAAGATTGTTTCAGAGTATGATGTCTTATTTCAAGAACCTAAAGGTCTGCCACCCAAAAAGGGAATAGTACATGACATTATTTTGCAGCAAGATGTTCCTTTGCCTAACATTGGGATGTATAGGTTGTCCACTTTAGAGAATGTTGAAATCAAGAAGCAGGTGCAGGATTTGCTCGAGAAAGGGTTCATCAGGCCTAGCAAATCACCATGTGGGTCACCAATTGTTTTGGTGAGAAAGAAAGATGGCTTGTGGAGAATGTGCATTGATTACCGAGCACTGAATAAGATAACAAACAAAAATTGTTATCCCCTTCCTTGCATAGATGATCTTTTAGATCAATTGAAGGAAGTCGTTTATTTCACCAAGCTGGATTTGCATAGTGGATACCATTAGGTCAGAGTTGCAGAGCAAGATGCATGGAAGACTGCTTTCAAAACAAAGCAGGGATTGTATGAATGGCTGGTTATGCATTTTGGCTTGACCAATGCCCCTGCTACTTTCATGAGATTAATGAATGATTTACTTAAACCTTTTCTTGATGATTTTGTTATTGTGTATCTGGATGACATTCTGATTTTCAGTAAAACGTGGGAAGAACATTTAAAGCATGTTAAGCAGACATTAGATGTTTTGAAAAGAGAAAAAATTTATGTTAAACTCTCTAAATGTGAATTTGGCAAAACCTCTCTAAATTATTTGGGTCATATAGTAGGGGGAGGTGAATTGAAAATAGATCCCTCTAAAGTGGCATTCATCATAAACTGGCCTAAGCCCAAGTCTGCTACAGAAGTGAGAAGCTTCTTAGGAGCAGCACAATATTGGAGGAAGTTCATTTCAAATTTTTGCTCAATTGCAGCTCCCTTACATGCTTTGACAGGATTGAACAAGGTGTTTCAGTGGGGAGGCAAACAGCAGAAAGCCTTCGACACCTTGAAAGAAAAAATTATTACAACCCCTGTACTAGCACTGCCAGATCTACAAAGACCATTTGAGATCGAAACTGATGCCAGTGACTATGCCATGGGAGCAGTGTTGACACAGCATGGTAAATCCATATGTTATCATTCTGAGACTTTAGTCCTACAATGGTTAACTATCCTACCTATGATAAAGAATTGTATGCCTTAGTTTAGAGTGTGAAAAAGTGGAAACATTACTTAATGGGCAAAGAGACAGTAATACACACTGGTCATCAACCACTTCAATATATACACTCCCAAACTAAGCTGCAACAATCAAGACATTACAAATGGATGGGTTTTATACAACAGTTCCATTTAGTCATCAGATATAAGAAGGGCATACATAACAAGGTTGCAGATATGTTATCTAGACCCATTATAAATGAATCTACCATACTTAAGCATAATTATGTGCTGCATGAAAACTACATAGAACAGTATGCTCAGGATATGGACTTCAAAGATGTATACGCAACCTTGAGTCAAGGCAAAAGAGTGGAAGAATTGGACTATCATGTGAAGGACCAACTCTTATATCATTGTGGGAAACTCTACATTCCACAAACTGAAAGAATAAGGATAATTAGGGAAGCACACACTTCTCTGATATCAGGTCATTTTGGGGTAAGTAAAATAGTTGCACAGCTGCAAAGGTTCTGCTATTGGCCAAGAATGAGTGAGACAATTTATAGATATGTAAAGGGGTGTGCTATGT
>APFE031745523.1:0-28091 GCA_000404065.3 Pinus taeda
GGGAGTTCCTATCATTATGCATGACTACCTGATGGAAGGTTTTACTACAAATACTCTTTTGGCTCATTATTGCCATGACAATGGCCTACTTCTTCACATTCACCACGCGATGCATGCAGTTATTGACAAGAAAAGAAATCATGGTATGCATTTTTGGGTACTCACTAAAACATTGTGTATGTCCAGTGGAGATCATATTCACATTAGTACTATAGTAGGTAAACTTGAAGGGGAACAAGACATGACGTGAGGGTTTGTTGATCTACCCCGTGATGATTTTGTCAAAAAAGATCAAAGTTGTGGTATTTACTTCACTCAATATTGGGGTATCTATGCCAGGTGTTATGCACGTAGTTGATTCCCTAATATTGGGAGGTTGTGATATGGAGCAGATGTGATATCTTATTGGACTGCTTTTAGATAGTGTATCGGATCCGAATATCGGAGGTGAGTAGATTATCTTAAGTCGGAGGGGTATTATTATCAGAGATCGGAGATAAGAGAGAGATGATTATCAGAGGTTGGAAGGATTGGTTATCGGAAAATCATTGAGATATGAATACTATCAGAGATCAGAGTTTTTAAAATCTTGTTGAGTTGAAAATCTCTAATCGCTGATACTCGGGAGCGGAAGTAATGATGTGGCAGGTGGGTCCTCCTATTGGCTATATTATAATATGCTCGGGCTTTGGGTTATTTGTTTTATTAAACCCCTCTATAAAATGGCTCATACTTTGATTTCGAGTATTCTCAAGGGGATTCTTTTGATTTCAAAATCTTGATCACCTATAGCTCTGATATATGGTATTAATATATATGCCACTTGTTTTATGATTTAGGCTTAAATCCTAGGTATGATTCTTGGTCTCAGGGGCTATGTAAGGGATAAAAATAAAAATACTATTTATAGATATAAATAAATATTTTACAAATAAAATAAAAATAAATAAATAAAACCTATAAAACAAAAAGTTAAAATACATTATATACATATCATTAGGTCAAGGCAGTGAAAAATATTCATTCGACAATTAGACACCATTTACAAACCAAATGTCCAAATGATATCAAATGAGTTATAATAGGAAGATAAGAATTTATCAAACTCATTAAAGCAATCTAAACTCTCAAAATAAAACAGTAATATGACCAACCATTCAATTAAAGGGTCCCCATAATAAGAATTAAGTGAAAAATGGGGGGGTTTTGTTTTTACCACAACAATGGCAACACACTAGGAAGAACCAATTATCTTTGTTTTCTTATTAATGAAACTATAAAATAAAAGGAACAAGGTTGAATAAAATCAAAGTGCTAAAATCCGAACTCAATGAAATCTCTAAAGAAAGTCAAAAAGAATTTTAATCATTTTGAACATCTCTTGTAATAATCATAAGAGAAAGACCATGTTTACAACAACCATTAATTAATCACATCTTTAACTAAATAACACATGCTTATGATTAAGTTTAGCAAAAGGATAAATTCTCATTGCCACAGGTAGAGCCACTGTCACTAGCAGGCGTCCATAGCCTCGACAAGGTTACCTTTTAACCCATGTAAATGGTGGTATCCATCTATTGTTTAGCATCACTTGACGAATCATATTTAAGTTAGTTATTCTAAAAGTTATTATCGTGGCTTGGTGACCAAATATTGACAATGCCATTCACAAGCGTTAATAGTCATGAGAAAGTTGGCTCATGATGAGACCTCTTGTCTTACAGTGAATTGTTGTAAGCTATTATCCTGGCTTGGTGACCAAATATGACAATGTCGTAAAAATCAAAGCCCATGATCATGGTAGGCTGGCTCTTTTAGGAATCCCCCTATATTTAAGGCATTTTAATAATTTTTAATTACACTCTAATGATTTGTGTTGATAGATGTGGAGACAATCCTCTCCTTAGGAGATAGGATGACAAGGAAGAATTATAGAATAATAAACTTATCTATTTATTTTTTCACTGTAGTAGTTGTTTTAGGATACAACATGTTGTGAGCTAGATTTCTCTTATGTATATTAAGGTAAGAGAACCTACAAATGACAATAAAATACAATAAAAGTCAGAGTTTCACTGTGAGTTTGAAAGATAGCAGTTTAATTATCTTCCTATTATTCTTCCTTTTACTAATAAATTTCATTAGATAAGAGTAAGAATTTCCCAAGTATTAAATCAAATTTGGGTTAAAAAGAACTCTTTAAAAATGTTTGGTAATATTACTTAAATCAATTTGAGGGAAAGGTCAAATTGGCACTCAAGGTATTTCAGAGGGCAGAAGTGAGATGTTATTAATTCAAACCCAAAATTGAGAGCCAAGATAAACTAGCAAAAAAAGACAAAAGCGAACAACCACAAAAAGAAAATCATGAGATAAACAATACTCAACTTAAACAAGTAAAAAGAATGATCTTGACATAAGAAATTATGTTTCTTGTTAAGAAGAATGACAAGCATGTTAATGTTGTCTTTCTTAGTGAATTTGTTATTCATTAAAATGAGATTTCTAATCTACTGAGAATTGCGATAAAAATAACTTATAAAAATTTGAATATGGTTTATTTACTTTTATAAGTTCAGCTTCCAAATAAAACATATAATTTTTCATAATCATTTTTCCATAATAAATGAAATCTTTGGAAATGAGAAAGAAAATCACCCTGAATGCATTTTGACAATTTTCCACATTAAAATTTTCACAACTGTTTTATTAGTAGAGGTTGGTCTTCCAAATTATTTCAAAGAAAACCTGCAAGAAGACAAACAAACATAAGGAAGAAAAACTAAAGAAGAAAAGAACAAACTGAAATAAAACATACAAACAGATGATAATAAAGATATAAATGCATACCTGGAAGAATTTGATAATAAATTTACCTCATGATTCTTCATCTTCTCCAATGTATTTCTTAAGAATATTTAAAATCATCTTTTTATTTAATCTACAAACATGAACAAAAAATAATCTAATCTATTCCTAATCCTAATCTAAAAAGAATATTATTACTAGGTGAAATCGTACTACCAATGAAGCCATTCAATAATTTTACTTTTTGTATAAATATATACATCAAACATTAGTAACAAAAGTAGTCTACTTAAACCAATAGAAATAAAACTAAAAATTGTTATGAAACTAGCTCACAAAAAGATAGAAAAGATAGATCAACGACTTCAAAAACAACCTCTTCGAGGGGGAAACCTCCTTTACATTACACAAATGAACAATTATTGGATGATACAAATGAAAAAACCTCCTTTCTATATATATGAGTCTAAGGGGTCACAATATAATCAAAGTTGACATGACAATAATAATATAAGGGCACAACAATAACAATAGTGGGCTTCTATGGGGCACAATAATAACAATATGGGGACAATGGGGGCACAATAATAACAATAAGGGCTACAATGACAATAGTAATGGGAGAATTACTAGTATTATAGGGACCTAACATGCCCCTCTCCTTCAAAAATGTGTTTTCCTCAATGCTTGAGTAGTTCTAGATACTTATGTATAAAATTATCATCCTCCCATGTGGAATCTTCAGCAAGTAATTTCTTCCACTTGATGAGATACTCTGAAAATGATCAATTTCGTAGTTGTTGAGTTCTTGTTTTTGTGACTACTTTAGGTTCCAATATGATTTTTCCTTCCTCGTCAAGTTTTGGCAATATTGTTTGAACTGGAAGCTTGTCACCTATAACCTTCTTTAAGCATGAAACATGGAAAATTGGGTGCACTCGGGAAGTTGGAGGAAGATCCAATTTGTATGCCATAGTACCAATATTTTGCAACACCTTGTATGGACCATAATACTTTGGTGATAATTTATTATCCTTCTTAGCTTGATTGAGGGACATTTGTTTATAGCGTTGTAGCCGTAAGAATTCCCAATCACCTACATCAAAACTTATTTCACGGCGATGTTGATCTTCCTATTTTTTCATTCTATTCTGCACCAAAGTGAGGTTATCCTTTAAGATTTGGAGAACTTGTTGTTGATGCTCCATGTTATCTTCCACTACTTTAACCTTAGAATTTTCTCTTAAATATTATGTGATGGATGGTGGATGATATCCATAAAGTGCCATAAATGGGGTCATTTTTGCTGCAGTATGGAAGGAAGTGTTATACCACCATTCAGCAAGAGGCAACCATTTGACCCATTGTGTCTATTTCTCATAGACAAAGCAGCGAAGATATCCTTCCAAACATTTGTTTACTATCTTAGTTTACCCATAAGATTGAGGATGATAAGATGATCTATGAGCTAACTGAGTACCAGGACAAGAAAATAATTATGTCCAAGAATTTCCAGTGAAAATGGGATCTCTTTCGCTTACAATAATCTTTGGGTTTCCTTGTAGCTTTTGAATTGTTTCCATAAATGCAGTAGAAACTGTACTAGCTTTAAATGGATGAGATAATGCACAAAAGTGTGCATATTTGGTAAGTCTATCAACTACCACCATGATAACACTCTTTCCTTCAGACTTGGGTAAACCTGTGATAAAATCCATTGAAACCTCCTCCCAACATTGGCTTGGAATGGATAAAGGTTGTAATAGACCTGTGGTCTTAATTGTTTCAACTCTATTTTGTTAGAAAACCAAACATCCCACCAAAAACTTTTAAATATTTGATTTAAGGCCATCCCAAAAAAAATATTTCTTAAACCTGTGGTAAGTTTTTAAAAATCCTAAGTGCCCTCCTAAGGGAGAAGTGTGAAATTCCATAAGAACCTTTTTTTTGAGTTGGGAATTATTACCTAGGTATAAGCGATCTTTGTACCATAACGAATCATTTTTCCAGTTAAATTTATCAGATGTACTGGGATCTTGTTGTAACTTTTGAATGAGTGCCCACACTTCTTTGTCATTCTTCCATTCATCCCTTGCTTTGTTTATCCAATCTAGTTGGATAATAGAAATGGCGGAAAGCAATGCTTCCACATCCTCATCCTTTCTTGAGAGTGCATCTGCCACAACATTTTGCTTCCCTTTTTGTAGATTATTTCAAAGTCATAACCCAACATCTTTGTGAGCCATTTTTGCTACTCTTCTCAAGAAATCTTTCTTCTAAAAAGTATTTAAGACTATCATGATATGTTTTTACCTTGAAGTGTCTTCCCATTAGGTAGGGTCTCTATTTCTCAAGTTCATGTAGTATTGCCAACATTTCCTTCTCATAAATAACTTTGGGTAAATACTTTCCTTGATTGGACGACTTTCGAAAGCAATGGGTCTTTTTTCTTGCATTAAAACAACACCAATTCCATTTCCTGAGGTATCACATTCCATAATAAAGGTTTTTGTGAAGTCCAGCGTAGCTAAGACCAGTTTTTGGCACATTGCCTCTTTAAGGTTTTCAAAGGCCTTATTGCTTCTGGAGTCCATGAAAATGCATCTTTCTTCAATAATGTTGTTAGAGGTGCTGCTATTCTCCCATAATTCTTAACAAACTTGTGATAATACCCTGTTAACCTGAGAAATCCTCGTAGATGCTTTATGGATGTGGGGATTTTCCATTCCTTAATGTCTTTAATTTTGCTAGGGTCTACCTTACCTCCTTCATGAGATACAATATTACCTAGATATTCCACCTCTTGTACTGCAAAGAAACATTTGGATCTTTTTGCATATAATTGTTTCTCCTCCAATAGTTGTAGCACCCTGTCAACATGTTCAACATAATCCTTCCAAGACTTGCTGTATATTAGTATATCATCAAAAAATACTATCAAAATTTTTCTAGGGAATGGTTTGAAAATTGAATTCATCAAACCTTGAAATGTTGAAGATGCATTGGTAAGGCCAAAAGGCATGACCAAAAATTCACAATGACCCTCATGAGTTCTAAATGCTGGTTTTGGAATGTCTTCAGTCTTCATTCTGATTTGATGATATCCTGATTGAAGATCCAACTTGGTGAAGTAAATTGATCCATGCAATTCATCCAGTAATTCATCAATGACAGGAATGGGAAACTTATCTTTAATAGTGAGCTTGTTGAACTCCCTATAATCCGGGCACATTCACCATGATCCATCCTTCTTGTGCACCAATACTAATGGAGCAGAGAAAGAACTTTGACTAGGTTGAATTATACCAGCCTCTAGCATTTCTGTAGCCATATGTTCAATTTCACTCTTTTGGGCATAGGGATATCTGTACGGCCTGATGTTTGGAGGAACACTTCCTGGAATCAGATGAATAGCATGATCATGATCAAGAATAGGTGGGATACCTTTGGGAGTCTCAAATGCCTTGGAATGATTGTCCAAGACTTTCTGGGGATCTGGAGAAATAGATGATTCCGATGTGGAAACATCTAGCGAACATAATTGAGGAATGACACCTCTTTGTTCCTCTTTTAGAAGCTTTGTCATACTGTTAGAGCTGATTATCTTTCCTGGTTTCCCTACAATACCCCTTAATTCAACTTCCTTTCCTTCCACATAAAATTTCATGAAAAGTTCTTGAAAGTTAAAAGCTATTGTACCCAAGGATTGTAGCCATTGGACTCCTAGTACAACATCAGCACATCCCATTGGAATGGAAAGCATTGGGCTAGTCAATATAGATTCTCCCATGGATAGCTTGATATTATGGCACTTTCTAGAGCAATTTATCATTCTTCCATTTGCAACAATCACTTGACACTCTAGTACTGGATATAGGAAGAAATTCAATTATTTTCCTACCTTACAATGAATAAAATTGTGGGTACTTCCTGAATCAATCAACATTATTACCTTTTTCTTCTTGATTTGTCCTTTTATCTTGATCGTTTGAGGAGTAGTAATTCCAGCCAATGCATTAGAAGATATGGTCGGATTCATTTCTTATTTATCTAGGCTTTGTTCCTGGAGTATATCCTCTTCCTTTGACCTTTCTTGCTCCTTTTCTTCTTCCTCTTCACAATCTATGTAGAATAATTTCTTCTCAGCACACTTATGACCTTTAGTGTATTTTCTATCACAACTGTAACAAAGCCCTTTTGCTCTTTTTTGTTCCAATTGTTGTGGTGTCAACCTTATAGGTTGTGGAAGGCTAGGGGTAACAACACTTCCATCTTTATAGTTGTGAGTGGTATGATTCTTGGTTGCCATAATTTTGCTTTCCATTTTTCTTGCTAACCTGAATGCCTTCTCTAATGAATCAGGTTCCCAAAGGCGAACATCATGTTGGATATTATCCTTTAAAGTCCCTATGAACAAATCAATCCTACGCTCCTCTGGTATATTTTTTCCCCTTATGTTCAGTTATTGGAACTCCTCAATGTGCTCCATTATTGAACCCTTTTGTTTGAGACTTATCAATTGGCTAAAAAAAGTGTTTCTTTTTGTATCCTCATAATATGTTGTCAATTCTTCCATAAAAATTGCCCAAGTGATGATTTGTTTATGAGAGCAAAGCCATTGATAAGATACAAAGTGATTTGGTTCCAAATATAAAGTTGCAAATATACCTTTTGTGTGTTTTGCACATTATTGAGATCAAAAAATTGCTCCCTCGGTAATATCCATCTTGTGGGATCCTTGCCATCAAACTTCCTCATATTTATTTTTGGAATATGGTGGGTCTTGGATCCAACATTAGAGTCTATGAAATCATGATTAACATTTCTTTTGTTCTCATCATGAGTTTCCTTTACTACCCTTTCACCATTAGTAACCATTTCTTGTAGCAACTTATCCATATTTATCTTCAATTCTTCCATCTTGTCATCCATGCCATCTATTTTAGCATCCATGCCATTCATCTTAGCTTCCATGCCATCCATCTTAGCTTCTACGCCTTTCTTTAAACAATCCATCTTAGCTTCTACACCTTTCTGTAAACCATCCATCTTAGCTTCTACATCTTTCATATTAGATTCTATTAATTTTTGTGCAAGTGACACTTGTTGCACTTGGTCTCGTAATTTTGATATATCATGTTGCATTTCTTCCTCTTCTTAATGAGTCATGCTAGAGCTTTCAGGTTACTTACTAGGTGTTTGAATTTTATTTCCTCGGGGCATCAATTACCGATAATAATGCTTTAGTATGCCCTTTGAATTCTTTCAAACTAATTTTTCAAACCAAGCTTATGCAAAAATTAAAAAAAAAACTACACACCTTTTTTTCACTTTGTAGGAGCTTGATATTGAATCTGATGTATATCTGTAATTTCGGATCATCCAGTTCTGAAATTGTGAGCTGTAGTAGCCCTCTGTGTCCTCTTTCCAATGCCACCAGCCTTATCCAAATTGGATTCTCCAAGAAAGAGTTATGCACAATCTTCCTAGATGACCTGATTATAGACCATTCCAGAAGAGCGAACTTGTATGAAGTGCCACATGTCACTGTTTCGACCTTTTGCACTAAAAAAATATATACAAGAAACTACAGTCTGTCCTCTTTCTGTACCTTCTTACAAAATTTCAATCCGATGCTCAGAGAGAAAGTTATGACGATTTTCCCTTGGTCACCTATTTGGAATGTAATTCAGGAGTCCCCAAAAAGAGCAACTTCCTAAGATCATATCCCCACAAACATAGTACGAAAAGCTCTGAAATTCAGACCCAAGGTTCAGTGCGATTTCATCTCAAATGGGTTCTTTTTTCACTTCTGAAACGTCGTAGAAAAAATTTATTGCGAAAATGCCATGATGACGTATTTGGAGCAGTGAAACCCTAGAATCCAAAGCTCTCATACCAAATGTTATGAAACGAGCTTACAAAAAGATAGAAAAGAGAGATCAATGCATTAGAATTCAACATCTTCAAGGTGGCAACCTCCTTTACATTACACAAATGAACGATTCTTGGATGTTTCAAATGACAAAACCTCCTTTCTATATATAGGAGTCTAAGGAGTCACAATATAACCTAGCCGAACTAACAATAATAATATAAAGCCACAAGAATAATAGTAGAGGGATTCTATGGGGCACAATAATTAAAATATGGGGACAATAGGGGCACAACAATATTAATAAGGGATTCAAATACAATAGTAATGGGGTAGTCACTAACATTATAGGAACCTAACAGGTTGGGGTGTCAATATTGTGAAAATGAGTTCTAACTCAGGGATTGATCATCAAGAGTGGTTATCAAGTTGTTGAGTGATCTATTTTCCCCTAGGGGTGGTAGTATGCGTTCCAATTTTATGCCCCATTTCAATATCTAGAACTTGGAGGTTGGGTATTGTCACACTAATACTTAGATCATGTTTACCCTGGAGAGCTTGTAAAAGCGGGTAAATGTGGGAGGAGGTGTTACACAAGGGTCCATTGGTTTTCAAATACTTTCCTATCCATAATAAGATTTCCATATTGCATTTATCATTCCTCAATGTTATAGGTCTAGTTAATGCTATGATAAAAAATTATTTCAATAAAATTGTGTAAAGTCACTTCATCCAAGCATTTTCTTTACATACAAAAATTAGGGAAAGTGATTTCTTTGGATTTAATAATCATAACCTTTGTTTGGTTAGTGTCAATTTTAATACGTATATTAGGTAAAATTTCCTAGATGGTTATGTTCATAATAGGGACTTCTTTCCGTAATAATCACATTTAAAGCATATGGAAGTAATGTGATGACTTTTCCAACATGACATTTGGTGACACACTTTTTCTTCCAAAATTCATTTTGAATTGTCAATCTACATGCCAAAAAGGGTCGGGGTTATGGGGAAGCTTACTTCACTAGGATTTTATAATAAATTCCTTCCAACACATCCTAAGTGTTCCTAAACATAGAAATATGTTCTCATGTAACATTATCATGGTAGCTCTCAACTCAAAAGAAACCTTTCTCTATTCTAGACTAGTTAAATGAATAATTATGGGCATTGTGTAAAATTATTTTCTAAATTTAATGAACCAAAACATCAGATTATTTTTATTACTATTGTTATCCCTAGCATTCACATTTTTCATAAGATGGTAATAAGGCTATGAAAACCAAGTTCAAAGGAGGAATAGTACCCAAAGGAAAGGTTTCGGACCAATACATGGTCAAAAGGATTTACAACAAATCAGGTTATGTTGTCAGAGGTTCATATCAAAATTGCATCCCAAGAAAACATATAAGTAAAGCCTTTGGTCCTTCCATCATGGTCATTGTTCCATAAGCACAAACGACATTCAGAAAATAGCTTTGTGGATGCACCTTGTGTGCTGGTTAATCTACAACATTACATTGGAATTGAAAATTTGGCTACCAATTCGACGGCCTGGATTAATTTCAGGGCTGAGGAGACTAGCTCGCTCACCTATAGGTTTTACCACTATAGTATAATGGGACCCACCTTCTTGGTGGACTCAAATCATTGGCCCCTAGTGATGAGCCTTCACAGTGCTAAAGGTAAAAAAAAATATTATCCCCCCAATTTCACTCGCTACTTCTCCTTTGCCGACCAACCCTCAGCTGCCACATCCCCATTTAGATGTCATCACTTTTTCATGTGTCCCATCCTTACTATAAAGTGGCTTGTCCCCAAATCCCCTTTTCCCGACAACTACTCTATAGCTTCCCAGTAAGAATATCTCAGTCGGGTCACCTGCACAAGACCTCCCACTCAAAGTACCTGGACCACTTAAACACATCCTCCCAACGTTACTTTCAGTTGCTCCTATGGGCTTCGGGTAACCCGTCACTTGACCGCCTGTGTTTTGTATTTTGTTTGCTTGGTAAAATGAAACAAACGACACCCAAAACCCATAAAATCGTGGGGCTAAGTCTTCCTCTAACCTTGAGACCCTAATGGATTCCGAAAGCCAAATTATAGACCTAGATTTGCCTTATAAGATTTCCGACATTCGCTTTAACCTATTTGTCAGCCATGTTAGGGCAGAATATGCCTTTCAAGTTGTCAAATTCAGCTTATAATTCCAAATCACACCCTCTATCCATCACTTCCCATAATTTATATCATGGCTCGCTACTGCATATTTATATGAAAAGAATTATTTTATCTCTACTTCAGGAACCAAAATACTAGAGTTAACCCCAGATTTGATTCAAAAAGCTCTAATTTTCCCTTCCACTTGCTCAATACAGTCATTTACTGATGCTACCCTAGCTCACCACTTCGTTACTCTTCCTGTTCATGAGCAGTAGTCCTTCTTGGAACAAACATTTTCCCTAGGAGTCAAATCCCTTCCCCTTGATGAGTTTTTCCCAATTACCCTTTCGAGATAGTTTGTTTGGCCTATTCTGTTGGAAATAACATCTTCACTTGGGGAAGACACCTTCCACACTATCAATAAGTCAATCCCGAGATTTCTACATAAAATGAAGCAACTTAGTTGTTTGCTTAATATTTTGCTCCATCTATCTATGGCCATATGTTTCTAGCTTCATTACTTACCTACCTCCTCTTACTTCTGCTACTGCTACCTTATATTCTACTTGTTTATGTAGACCCACGTCGAATAATTTGAGTGTTTGGGCCTTAATGTAATGTCTCCTAGTAAACAATGGAATTTCGTCTTCGATTGGAATATATATGTGAGAAGAAGACCCAGCCTTGTCGGGTACTTAAATTCATTTCAACCTTCATATCCATGGCATACAAGATTATCCATGGAGCCTAGCCCCCCGGAATCTTACCTCGGTAGAAAGAGCTCCTCCAACTTAGCAAAGAGGCTATGGTAGGAAATTGGTACCTCTATCAGGATTACACATAGATCAAAATTTATAAGTGCAAGCTTTGTCTCTACTTTTTGTCGATTTTCATGCCTATGAGAATGTTTTCCCTTGATCTCATTCAATAGATCCTCAGTGTCGAACTACTTCACTTAATGCCACCAAAGAAATGTTACTTTTTTAGAATGGGACAACCTGTGAGTCCTTTTGTGGTGAACACAATACATGAATTTACAATAGTTGAAACTATACTTGAATCCATGGATTTTGAAAAATGAGACACTTATTATTATGATCCTCAAGGTGTCATTCTGAGAAGAAGAGAAAAGATAACGGAAGTAACTTACATGCATGAGCCCAAGGCTGAAATTAAAGGGAATGCTACTTTTGATTCAAGTCCTCTTACTACTGAATGGAGAGCAAATCCCCAAAAATCATGGCCAAATTGTCAAAGAGGACCATTGACCAAGCTAGGGATATTGATATGGAAGAATGTCATATAGATAATAAGGCTAGGAGTCAAGGATCAGAATAAGAAGAAGAGGTTTTGATATGGCTAGTGGAAACAGAACCTGATTAGCCTATTTTTCAGATTACTTTATAGGATCCACCTCCAATTAGAACTCCATCCACTGCAGAAGTAACCATCTAAGACTTTGAGGACAATGCTACTACCACCAATTCGAGCTAGCCTACTAGAAAGACCATTGAGGAGAACAAAAAAACGTCATGGAAAGAATGCAATGAATAATGGTTGTCCAATTAACATCCCACCAAACATGGATTTTGGCTGCTATGGATCTGGAACATGATCAGATGAGGATTTCATTACCACACCCAATAGATCAGTCATTACCTTCAAGGCCTCTGTTTAAAACCTTGGATGTCTCTTTGAACTTAGCAAGTGTCCCTTTACCAGATAAAATAAAACTTCATAAGTAGGTGGGGGAGATAGTATACAACTATCTTGGAAAAAACTCCATGACCATTAGCAAGGCTAAGAAATTATAGAAAAGGTTTTAAATAAAGTGAAAATGGAGAAGGAAAATGCCAGAGACTTGTATCTTTAGAAGGAAAGATATAAGGAGTTGATAATGAAGATGGGGTTGAACCCAGAAGACAAGACATCAGTAGAAAATATTCTTCAACAATCTCAGAAAGAGATCCAGGGATTAAGAAATAGGTTAAATATGCTAGGCAATGAACATGTTCAGTCTAAAGAGCTAGCTCGGGGTGAGATGGAAAAGGAAAAACTGAAGAAGGAATTGGTGGACAGAAGTGATGAGGTTTGGCTCTTAAACAAACAATAGTTGAACTACAATAGATAGTAGTAGAAATGCAAGAAAATATTAGCTCTCGTTTGTGCATACTAGCAGTGCCCAAGGATCCACAAAACCTAACTAAGCAGCTAGCCAAAGCGTTAACTGAAGTGCAACTCCCAGAAAGTGAGTTGAATAAGGTATAAATAGAAAATGCAAAACTTGATCAGCAAGACAAATATTTGTATATCGCGGTAACAAATGTTGAATTTGCCAATAAGAACTTGCAACCCGCAACCCAAGAGGTCACCGAGATTAAGGCAAAGTTGAAGGGGAATATGTCCCTCGTGGAAGCCAAAACAATGCTATGGGATGACGTCATAGAAGAAATGAATCTTGGGCGGGAACATGTGAAAGTAATACATGAGAAAAAAGTTGCAAGCAGAGATTACGAGCAGCCCATCATGAATGCTAAAGAGGAAGGGGAATACAATTCCCAAATTTCCAAGAAATTCATTCTCTTTGTGAACAACAAACCAACTAAGGAGTTAAGACCCCTTGATATGGGATACAAGGTTAGTTTTGTAATGGATATATCAAAAGTTGTTTTGAAAGAAGAAGCCAAGGTTAGAGTTGAAAAATACCTAAGGGTGGTGAAAAAGGAAGTGATCTCCTTCAATGTTGAAGTCAACAGAGTATTGCAAGACAGGTTGGCTAACTATTGGGGACTTCATGTGGAGTTTCTCCCTCACGAACAATACAATCAGAGGCTAGTATAATCTGAAAGTAAGGCAAGTTTGTCCCACGAGAAGACCACCACTATCAAAGGTAAAATAGTAGTGAACTTATTGAAGAAAGAATTCCAGTTACCTGGGATGGATAGAAGTCTTTTTCATCATAGGTTAGATTATTTGGGTATAATTAATTTAAAGGTTAATTATCAATGGTTCAGCAATGCTCCTCCACCACCTCTATCATTATGGAAGCAATGTGAATAGTTTGCTAATCCACTAGTTATCCAAGTCATTGATGCTTAGGCAGAACACACTCCACAACATGTTGCTTCATCCCACCATCCTTGAAGAATCTCTTTAATCATGTCAATCTTGACATTTTATTTACATCATTTATGTTATTCCCATTTTATATTTATTTTGTTACGTTAAATGGCTATATTTCGATTAATTAGAACTGCGTAATTAGACAAGTTGATGTTTTGTGGTGCTTATTCATCATGAACTAAATCAAGAAAGAATGTTTTGTGAACAACCTCTCTCTTTCACAGAAGGCCTATATGAACCATTTTAATAGAAGAAAGAAAGGTTCAGAACTCTTCAAATGGACACTTTTCTGGTTTCATGAAGACAATGTTATGAATCTCATGTATGTGTGTTTCTGAGAATATTAATGCAAGATTTTTGGTGATTCCAACTTAATGGATTGTAGTATTTTCATCTCTCTCTATATTTTGCATGTATGTTGAATATTCCTCTCACATTTTGATGTTATGTAGCTGCTAGATATATTTCTCATAAGATGCATATTCATTTAGACAATGTAATTGATAGATAATTCTTGTATGAGTATGGAAATTAAGTCTATAAAAGCACTCCATGTATCTTAGCGCTCTAAGAACATCCCTCTCTCTCGCTTCTTTCTAAATCCATATATATAGAATTCTTAACATTTAAGATCTGCATGATGGATTTCTTCTCCACTTTATTCTGCAATTACATCTGACTCAACAACTAATTCGCTGCAAACTCTCAATCTAGATTGGCCACCATCGATTGATGATTACATTCTTATATGTTCTTGTGTATGTGAAGGCTTACACATTGTATCTTTATGAATGGTTCTAAATCAATTTCATTTGAATTACATGAAAGAAACTATGGTGCTATAAGTCCTTATGACAGATTTGACAACACTAATTCATATGTCCTAGGCATTGGTCTTTCATCAACCCAAAGAGTGTCTCTAGGAGTGACAACAATTGTGATGCTCCATAATATTCCTAAGCATAACAAGGTGATCCCATAATCGAGTGATAGTTCTAAATCCAATGTGGCCTCTAGATCCTTTTCCATATTTCTCTACCAGTACACAAATCTTCTTTTCTAGAAGAATTCTATATAATTTAGCTAAAACAATGTTGGTCATAATTGTCCTATAATTAGAGTAGTTGATTTAACCCTCCTTTTAAAAGTAAAAACAACAAGGTTTTGAGTTGAGGTTTATGGAAATCCTACCTCACTAATAAATTATAGAGCTTGTGAATGTAATGGATGATGATAGGCCTCCTAAATTTAATTAATTATACTTCGTAGATTTTTATGTGTTTATCCTTCCATGTTTCAAGCCACTTAACCTAAAAGCCTATGTCTTATAAATGAAAATATTTTTCCTTTATGTAAAGGGTTTGAATGTTTTCCATGATACAAAAATACTCTTAATGATTTTTAAAATGGGAATTCCAGTCCCTCAAAAGAATGATATTTTTTTTAATTTTGCAAGTTAAAACATTCTTTTAGAATTTTTTTTTATCTAACTTAGAAAAATGTAAAATATTACTTTGACCTTTATTTATATAGTATATTTTCTTTTTCTTTATCACAATATAAAAATCTATATTATTGAATTGGAGAGACTTATTAATAGAATACCAAAGGGGTGATGAGGGGTGTAATCATGAATTTAATCACGATTCTATTAATTCCTATATTAAAGAATCTCTAAGTCAAAAAAATTTCAATTAGTTACTCATGGTAAGAGGTGCATTAATCATTGAACCCAAAGATATGGCCAAAGATATGTTTAATGCAAAATGAAGCCTTAGAACTATCATAATTTCCATAAAATTTCATTTTTCGAAGTGAAGCATAGTACATGCTATAGGCTAGTATTAAATATAACGTAATATTCGTCTTACTCTAATATTTATCTCAAAGTACTGTTCATCTAATTGTAATATTTATCTCATTCATCCATAATCTTGATATCATCATATGTTAACCAAATATATATACTATTAATTAAAAATTTGATTAAAATAAATTTAATGTAGGCCAATAACCCACACATTTAGTGACACAATTGAAATTAGATCATTGTTTTTGAAGAGGATGAAACTTAGGAAATTCTAATGGGCACCATCACTAGTTGTTTTCTTATCAGCGTATCTATATGTTGTACTTCAAAATAAAAATATAGTAATAATAAATTTAATTTGATTTTGTTATATTTCATGTGTAATTAATTTTATTATTGAAAAAAATGATTTTTATTTTTTTATGTTCAAAATAGATAAACAAACATGTGGGGAATAAAATTGAATAAAGAATAGATAATATAATCTAAAATAAATAAAATGAAAAGTAATCACTCTCCAAGATGAAGGATAGTGTGCAAAAAGAATTATTACAACACTCAAGCCAATGCATTGTGATAAGGAAATGACAATGTACGATCCATGTGATTCAATATATAATTCATCATGGAAAATTTCCATTCATTCTTCAACCCATAGGGTGTTTTATGGTGTTTTATTTAGAGTGTATGATTCTAATTTACTCTTTTGGGTTGAAGCATATGCAACCTATACACTAGAATTGGTATTTATAACCATTTCTATGAAACCCATAGAGTGTATTTATAACCATTTCTAATTTCATGTTTCATTGATTAGTCAATTACTTGAATTGACTCAACCATTTAGTTGATCATATGATCCATTACTATTGCTTAACTGTAGTAAATTCTTCAATTAAATATTTATTTTTATTTCATCCTTTGACCATCTCTAAAGCTCCAAAAGTGTGATGATCCAATAAGACATTAGGCTGCAACAACCACCCCATTAACATAATGTTTTAGATTCACATGAGATGAAGTTACATCGGTAAGACCACCCCCCTCAAGTGTGGCTTCGTAAAACCCAATCATACCATGTAGCTTTGAAAATATAGCTTCAACTATTGGCTTCATAAGGATATCAACACTTTGATCATCTATCATATAATATTAAAGAGTGATATTTTCTCTTGAATAAAATTTCCCAAGTAGTAACCATGAAGTTCAACATGCTTCATCTCATTGTGCACAATAATACGGTCAACAATAAATTCCACTATGATGGTCACAAAAAATACTAGTAAAGGTATCAATAGAAAAAAAGTTCTACCAAGAGATGATGATCCAAAGTGGCTTTGTTCTCACATTAATGACACAACCATATTAAGCTTCCATTTTGGAAAAATAACCTTCATGTTATTTCTTGCATGCCCAAGGTTAAGAGTACAGCATTGAGGTGAGATATACCGAAGGAAGTGGATTTTTTTATCTCAGTCATCACATACTTAATGACCATTTTTGTTCACAATCATCCCTCTTAATGTATTTGAACAATTCTAATATATAACTCTCTAAAAATTTATTAAAAAAATTAAATTTATTAATAATAAATTAAATTTATTAAAGATGATAAAGTAAAATATAATTTTAATTTTAAATTTTTCCATAAATATATTTATAAATAATATATATCAATTAAAATTGTCTTAATTATGTTGAAGGCTCTATATTGATATTGGGCTTGAGGAATTTATATTTTAAATAAAATGATTGGTTGTGATGCAGGAGCATCCAGCTCCGAGGAGACAGAAGGTGGTTGACGGTCTCATGGAGAGACAAGAACAAACAATCATACATGCATAGCTGGATAGGTGTTAGACTTGTTAGTTATTTTACTTTATTTATTTGTTTTTTTTTTTTTTTCAGAAGGTCGTTAGGACCAAGACAATTACAATTGTGAACTGTTTCTTTTAAATAGGAATTAGTAACAGTAAAATAGGTTAATAGCCAATTAGCATTTTTATGAATTGTGTTAGTTAGGAACAATTAATGGTAACCAACAGCCTGGTAACAGAAATTGGTGGACAGTTACCCAATTCTGTTGGGGCAGTTCTACCTGAACAAAGAACAATTGTACCTCAGGGAGATTAAAAGGAAAAAGAGAAACAGTGTAAAAGATTCCTCAGACAGAGAAACAAAAGATACAGTCATTTTGAAACAAACATTTATTTTTATTTTTCTATATTGAATCACCACTGTACAAACTAATTTCATGCATCATTACATAAATTATGTGTACCTAATTTACATTGGTATAACAAGACAGATAGTATTCACAAGAAGAGCAGGGCGCTGCCATATATATCACTTCTAGACAAAGGAGAATGAGAAATTGTGAACGCAGGCGAATCATGAGGTAATCCATATAAACCCTCAAATTATTTATGAACAAAGAAAAAGCCAGAATGAAATCAAATAAAATTGTATGATTTCATTAACTATTATAAACAAGTATACACAGTCCAGGGCGTCTCACGCTCCTTCGAAACACAAAGCTCATTCAAAACAGAACCTCGAAACAGAGTTTTCGAACAAGTGTACGATACAACCAAGCGGAGTAAACATAGTTACTACAGCAAGGAATCATCGAACAGAATCGGGTGAACAAGGGTTTCAAACAACCTGAGGGTTTTAAATAATCAAACATCAACATTACAGGACAAGGGTTCGAACTAAGCCAATAACCATGTTACAGAACAGGGGTTTCAAACAACCCAGCAACAGTGTTATAAAATGAAGACTTCGAAACGAAGGACCAACGTGTAGGACCCCAAGAGGGTTACAGAGTCAAGAAACCTATCTATTTCACTGCTTAGGTGACGGACTAGAACAAAATGAAGTCTCAGAACCTCTATAAGTTACAGTCAAACTAATATGGAAGGACCCTACCTATAGGGAAGAGCTGGAGAGTTCGAGCGACTGCCAGAGACCATGGAGTGCATTGAACTACGGAGACCAGCTACATTGAGCCACCTGCAAACAAAATGGGGGTAGATTAGTGTCATTTACAGTCATAAATAACCATTAAAGATAGCAAACGAACGAGATTTGGAGCGCAGAACCCCCCCTAGAGCTGAGGAGGCAACACCGAAAAACACAACGACCACTATACCCCTGAAGACCAGTAGCGAGGGCATTAGGGTCGGAGAGATAAAGGGCAAACAAGTTTAGCAAAGAACCAACATTTACCTTGGCAGCAGAGTTGAAGCGCGATAGCTTAGCAGAAACCCTGTCACGAGACCAGCTCACAAATTAAACGAAGAGAAACGAAATTTAAATAGCAGAATCTAACTAACAAAGCCGTACACCAAAAGATTATCACTCTACAGAGAGGAGGGTGCCTCCACAGTCCATTGTAACTCTACCTCAAGAGCAGCGGAGGGCTGAGAATGTCCATAGAACCAGCATTGAGACCAGAACGACGAAGGTGAGAAAGCTCCCATAGAGCATAACTAAAACTCGGCATAGTGAAAAAGTGTAAAATGACAAATGAGCGGGACAAAGGTTGACAAAAGGCAAGGGTCGTAAAAGGGAGAACCGGCAGGTGGGGGTCCTTAACTGGCGTGACCAGTAGATACCCCAAGAAAATATCAGGAGGACGTACCTAGCATTTAAGTCAAACAACTGACATAATAAAAGCGCCAAGTCATATCACTTACGATTGCATTGGGAAAGGTGGGAAGCCATCAAAAGTGGTATCAGAGCCAGGTTCTTGAATTGGAACAAATGGAACAAGTGGAAGCTGAAGGAAGAGGAAGAGGAAGAGGAAGAGGAAGGGGACGAGTAGTCCGTAGGATAACAGATGAGGGACTTCGAGAGGAGATTCGCGTTTTGCGTGAAAGATTGACAGTGGTGGAGGCTGGGGGAAGGAGAGACCTAGCAGATGATAGTGATGAAGAAGTAGCTGAACCAGAGGACGAGTTTGAAGGGGTGACACCAGAACTTCGATTATTGAAGTCAGTTTTGTTGTCCAGTCATAAGCCAAAGCATGAGTTACCCACTTATGACGGGAGTTTGTCTGCAGATGCGTTACTAGATTGGCTGAGTGAAGTAAATAAATATTTTAAGTTTGAGGAAACCAGTGAGGACAAACAAGTGAAGTTCGCCGCCACCAAACTGAAAGGACATGCGTCCTTGTGGTGGGACAGCATTCAGGTGGAGAGGAAGAGGCTACACAAACAACCTATAAAGAAGTGGGCCAGAATGGAGGCAAAACTGAAGGAAAATTTCCTACCAAAAGATTACCAGATCATGTTGTATAGACAGGTACAGAATTTGAAGCAAAGAGGAATGACTGTTAGGGAATTTACAGAGGAATTTTAGAAGTTGAATTTACGAGCACGGTATGTGGAAGATACCCCGGAAAAAACAGCCAGATTTGTGAATGGCTTGAGGGGGGAGATTCTGGATGAAATCGGTATCCTCTCACCTCAAACGTTGGATGAAGCCTATCAGTTTGCACTGAAGGCCGAGGAGAAAACTAACCGGAAGCAGAACGCCAAGAGAGGAGGTGGATCTGGCAGGGGAAAAGGCAAGGTTTTTGGCAGAGGTAGAAGTACAGGTTCAAATGAGGAGGGCAGTAGTTCCAAATCTGCTGGCACAACAGAGAAGGACAATAGCACTAGGGAAGGATGACCAGCTCAGCGAGGGCGAGGATTTGGTCGAGGCAGGGGAACTGTCCAGTGCTGTCGTTGTCACAAATTGGGACACAAGTCATATGACTGTCCTGAAGGTGAACCAGCAGGTGGGAGAGGAACTTATGTTGCTCAGCCGGAGGATGTTGAGGAGACACCTCAAGAAGAAGAAAACACACCGGAGACAGGGGAAGCTTTGGTGTTGAATAAAGTGCTGTTAAAACCAACAAAAGAGGTTGCAGAACCAGATCATCGAAAGGCTTTGTTTTGCACTGTCTGCAAGTCACGGGGTAAGTGCTGTAAGTTGATCATTGGCAGTGGGAGTACCGACAATTTAGTAGTTGTGGAGATGGTAGAAAAGCTGGGATTGAAGAAACTAAAACATCCTACTCCCTACAAAGTGTCGTGGCTGCAGAAAGGGCATCAACTGTTGGTTGACGAACAGTGTGAGGTGGACTTTCAAATCGGTAGATATAAGGACAAGATCCTTTGCGATGTCATGCCAATGGATGTCTGTCACTTACTGTTGGGACGACCTTGGAAGTTTGATAGAAGTGCAGTTCATGACGGAAAAACCAACTGCTATAAGTTTGTTAAAGATGGGATCAAGCATATGCTTGTACCCATCAAGGAGGAAAATACAGCAGAAGACAGTGGGGTGAAAGCACTACTGTTAGGCGGAAAGGAGTTTATAAAATAGATTGAGGACAGTGAAATAAATTTTGCTGTCATAAGGAGACCAAAGGAAGTGGTACTTCATACACAGATTTCAGATTTGCCCGAAGAAGTTCAAAAGTTGCTGCAGGACTTTGGGGACATTGTGGTAGATGATCTTCCAGATGAATTGCCACCAAGGAGAGGTATTAGTCACTGTATTGACTTTATACCAGGAGCAAGCCTACCAAATAAAGCAGCTTATCGCATGAGTCCTAAAGTCCATGAAGAAATCAGGAAACAGGTCCAGGAGTTGTTGGACAAAGGTTTGATTCGAGAAAGCATGAGCCCATGTGCAGTACCAACTATTTTGGCTCCAAACAAAGGAGGAGAGTGGAGAATGTGTACAGATTCCAGGGCTATTAACAAAATTACTGTTAGGTACATATTTCCCTTACCGAGAATGGACGATATGATGGATTGTTTGAGTGGGGCGGCTTATTTTTCGAAGATTGACTTGAAAAGTGGATATCACCAGATTCGGATTCGGGAAGGAGATGAATGGAAGACAACTTTCAAGACGAACGAAGGCTTGTATGAGTGGCTGGTGATGCCATTTGGTTTGAGTAACGTTCCCAGCACGTTCATGTGCCTGATGAATGAAGTGCTGAAAGAATTTAATGGTAAGTTCGTAATAGTTTACTTGGTTGATATTCTGATTTTTAGCAAGACTAAAGAGGAACATTTCAGACATTTGCAGAGTGTGTTGAGGAAGTTGCACCAAAACAAGCTGCTAATTAATCTAAAGAAGTGTACTTTTTTTCAGCGAGAATTAGTGTATCTGGGCTTTGTCATTGCAGAAAATGAACTAAAAATGGACCCAGAAAAGGTGACAGCTATAGTTAGCTGGCCTTCTCCGAAAAGTTTATTTGAAGTCCGAAGTTTCCACGGACTAGCCAGTTTTTACAGGAAGTTTATCAAAATTTTCAGCGAGATTTGCGCACCAATGTTGGATACAATCAAGAAGATGAACCAGCCATTTCACTGGACTGAAGCAGCAGAAAATAGTTTTTAGATTTTGAAGAAGAAAATTACTGAAAGACCAATATTGAGACTACCTGATTTCAACAAACTTTTTCAAGTTCGTTGCGATGCCAGTGGTACGGCCATTGGGGCAGTCCTTAGTCAGGAGGACAGACCGGTTACTTATTTCAGTGAAAAGCTAAATGAGAGCAGGAAAAAATAATCGACCTACGATAAGGAGTTTTACACCATCGTGCAAGCTTTGAAACATTGGCAACATTATCTGTTAGGTAACGAGTTTGTTTTGTTTTCTGATAATTCTGCATTGAAGTACATTATGCAGCAGCATAAATTGAACCATAAGTATGCAGCTTGGGTTGAGTACTTGCAAAGTTTTACATTTGTACTAAAACACATTAGTGGGCAATCAAATAAGGTGGCAGATGCACTGAGTAGAAGAACGTTGCTTCTACAGGAAAGCACGATGCAGATTCTAGGCTTTGAACATTTAAAAGAGCTGTATCCGAACGACACCGAGTTTAGGGAGGCCTATGAGGCTTGCCAAAACCCGCTGTTACGAAATAACCGCATGTGGTTAGACTATAATCTACAGGAAGGATTGTTGTTTAAGGGAGGACAGTTGTGTATTCCCAACTGTTCTATGCGGGAAAACATTATACAGGAAAAACATAGTTGAGGCCTGGCTGGACATTTTGGTATTGACAAAACGATTGCTCAGGTACAGCATTTTTATTTTTGGCCAAAGTTGCAGCGGGATGTGCAGAGGTACGTGAGTAGATGTAAAATTTGTTAACTGGCAAAGGGTCACAGTTAGAACACTAGACTTTATATGCCATTACCCATCCCTAGCCGACCATCGGATTCATTTAGTATGGATTTCGTACTGGGTTTGCCGAAGACCCAACGAGGTTTTGATTTAGTAATGGTTGTGGTAGAGTGATTTTAAAAAATGGCACACTTTGTACCATGCAAGAAAACCAGCGATGCTACTTACATAGCACATCTTTTCTTTACTGAGATTGTGCGGTTGCATGGACTTCCAAGATCCATTATCTCTGACAGAGATGTAAAGTTCACAGGTCATTTTTGGAGAACTCTGTAGAAAAAGTTGAATACCCAGTTGCAGTTCAGCTCCGCTTATCATCCATAGACAGATGGTCAGACGGAGGTGGTAAACTGAAGTCTGGTAAATTTACTTCGAAGTTTAACAGGTGAAAACTCCAGGACTTGGGACCGTGTACTTGCTCAGGCGGAATTCGCATATAACGATTCCCCTAACCGCAGCACAGGTTACAGTCCGTTCCAAATTCTGTACGGCATGCATCCGCGAGGAGTGCATGAATTACGAGATTTGGGGAAACTTGAGAAACGAAGCGCTGATGGGGAAGATTTCACCCAAGAATTGAGTAACTTGCATGAACAGGTCAAACTGAAATTACAGGACAACAGTCAGAGGTATAAATAGCGAGCTGATACAAAGCGTCGGGAAGTTCAGTTCAACGTAGGGGATGAAGTCCTTGCGTACTTACGTAAGGAACGATTTCCAAAACGAGAGTACAACAAGCTAAAATTTAAGAAAATCGGGCCCTATAAAATCATTCGCAAATTTTCTGCAAACGCCTATGAACTACAGTTGCCACCAGGGATCGGTATTTCCCCTATTTTTAACGTGGTAGATCTGTTTCCTTATGTCACTGATTCAGCAGATCATACAGCAGCAAAGCCACCGTGGGACACCAATTGTGAAGGAGATTCATGGACGAGACAGATGCCAATGGCACCACCCCTTGAGATCGAAGGGATTCTAGACACATAGGTAGCTAAGCGCACATGCAGGAAAGAGTACTTCCGGTATTTGGTCAAATGGAAGAACCGTCCGATAGAGGACAGTTCATGGCTTAACACAACGCAGATATAGAAAGCAGGCTATTCTGTCGACGACCTCACGGAACGGAGCCATGACTTTTTGCCACCCCGGGAGCCTGATGCAGGAGCATCCAGCTCCGAGGAGACAGAAGGTGGTTGATGGTCTCATGGAGAGACAAGAAGAAACAATCATACATGCATAGCTGGACAGGTGTTAGACTTGTCAGTTATTTTACTTTATTTATTTGTTTTATTTTTCAGAAGGTCGTTAGGACCAAGACAATTACAATTGTGAACTGTTTCTTTTAAATAGGAATTAGTAACAGTAAAATAGGTTAACAGCCAATTAGCATTTTTATGAATTGTGTTAGTTAGGAACAGTTAATGGTAACCAACAGCCTGGTAACAAAAATTGGTGGACAGTTACCCAATTCTGTTGGGGCAGTTCTACCTGAACAAAGAACAGTTGTGCCTCAGGGAGATTAAAAGGAAAAAGAGAAACAGTGTAAAAGATTCCTCAGACAGAGAAACGAAAGATACAGTCATTTCGAAATAAACATTTATTTTTATTTTTCTCTGTTGAATCACCACTGTACAAACTAATTTCATGCATCATTACATAAATTTTGTGTACCTAATTTACGTTGGTATAACAAGACAGATAGTATTCACAAGAAGAGCAGGGCGCTGCCATATATATCACTTCCAGACAAAGGAGAATGAGAAATTGTGAACGCAGGCGAATCATCAGGTAATCCATATAAACCCTCAAATTATTTATGAACAAAGCAAAAGCCAAAATGAAATCAAATAAAATTGTATCATTTCATTAACTGTTATAAACAAGTATACACAGTCCAGGGCGTCTCACGCTCCTTCGAAACACAAAGCTCATTCAAAACAGAACCTCGAAACAGAGTTTTCGAACAAGTGTATGATACAACCAGACGGAGTAAACATAGTTACTACAGCAAGGAATCACCGAACACAATCGGGTGAACAAGGGTTTCAAACAACCCGAGGGTTTTAAATAATCAAACATCAACATTACAGGATGAGGGTTCGAACTAAGCCAATAACCATCTTACAAAACAGGGGTTTCAAACAACCCAGCAACAGTATTATAAAACGAAGACTTCGAAACGAAGGACCAATGTGCAGGACCTCAAGAGGGTTACACAGTCAAGAAACCTATCTATTTCACCACTCAGGTGACGGACTAGAACAAAATGAAGTCTCAGAACCTCTATAAGTTACAGTCAAACTAATATGGAAGGACCCTACCCGTAGGGAAGAGCTAGAGAGTTCGAGCGACTGCCAGAGACCGTGGAGTGCGTTGAACTACGGAGACCAACTACATTGAGCCACCTGCAAACGAAATGGGGGCAGATTAGTGTCATTTACAGTCATAAATAACCATTAAAGATAGAAAACGAACGAGAGTTGGAGCGCAGAACCTCACCTAGAGCTGAGGAGGTAGCACCGAAAAACACAACGACCACTATACCCCTGAAGGCCAGTAGCGAGGACGTTAGGGTCGGAGAGATAAAGGGCAAACAAGTTTAGCAAAGAACCAACATTTACCTTGGCAGCAGAGTTGAAGCACGATAGCTTAGCGGAAACCCTGTCACGAGACCAGCTTACAAACTAAACGAACAGAAACGAAATTTAAATAGCAGAATCTAACTAACGAAGCCGTAAACCAAAAGATTATCACTGTGCAGAGAGGAGGGTGCCTCCACAGTCCGTTGTAACTCTACCTCAAGAGCAGCGGAGGGCCGAGAATGTCCATAGAACCAGCGTTGAGACCAGAACGGCGAAGGTGAGAAAGCTCCCACAGAGCAGAACTAAAACTCGGCATAGTGAAAAAGTGTAAGATGACAAATGAGCGGGACAAAGGTTGACAAAAGGCAAGGGCCGTAAAAGGGAGAACCGGCAGGTGGAGGTCCTTAACCGGCATGACCAGTAGATACCCCAAGAAAATATCAGGAGGACGTACCTAGCATTTAAGTCAAACAACTGACATAATAAAAGCGCCAAGTCATATCACTTACGGTTGCATTGGGAAAGGCGGGAAGCCATCAGGTTGAGATTGCAATCCCATGGAATATTCTTTTCCTAATACATGTTCCAATAGACAATATGATCATTTTTCATTTTCTTAAGTCTGCTCATCTCTTCAATTTATTAAAATTAATTTATGAAACCTCACTATCTTTGACATGTCTGTTCCTTTGGCATATTGGTGTGGCATGTGTATCCACTTGCTCCAAGATTTAGCCATCCATTGCTTGAGGCTTAGATACAAAAGACATGCAAAAAAGTATGGTTGGTTATGACTAAAAATGTAAATGACAATTGATACCTTAGGCTTATATCAACCACATTTACTAATATAATTGTGCATTATTCCAAAATAGTATATATTGCATTTACATGGCATTACCAATAACCTAATAAAAAATACTCAAAGCATCAATTTCCATTTCCATTTACATCAATTGCCATTAACACATTTACATTTTGAGCTTCTCTCATCTAGTTGGTGCTGATACCATGTAAATATTACATAGTATATATTACATTTGCATATAGCCCCTTAGCTTAATGAAACAAGGGTTACATAGTATATATTACAATTGCATATACCCTCTTAACTTAATGAAACAAAAAAGTAACTAACACAAAGATTTCATCACAAAAATAAAACAACTAATAAAATATTATATTGCTCAATTGCCATCACCAAAAATTGAAAAATATGATTAAGTAATAATGTTTATATTAAAATACATATATCTATATGTATGTGTTTTATTTTTTAATATATAAAATTGCTTTTATAATTATTTATTAAAATATATTTTTAATATAATATAATTCATCTTAAATTGAAAATACTCGTGAAAAATATAATTCATGAAATATAAAATAAATTAAAAAATTAAATAAAAATGAAATAAAACTAAAAACAAAAATTTAATAATTAACAGAGATGAAATTTACTAAACAAGCAACCTATAATATCAACCCACTGCTTCAAAATCTTTGCCTATCTTTTGTAGCTAACCCTACAAAAACAACATCTTTCCCTCCCTTTTGTAGCGAAGCCTCCATGAATGGATGGCCGAACCCTCAAGCAAAGGAATAGACCTGCGAGGCCAGCAGAATGGATGCCAATATGCCAACCTATCTTTCACAAATGATTAATTAAATTAAAGAGGTGTAAATTTAAAAATTGAAATAAGATTAGTAAATTTTTCATATAGTTTATTAGATAAATTATATATCGATATATTATAATTTTAAATTATGAAATAAATTATTTGATTTAATTTATTTTTTGTTGAAAATGTAAATTTCAACCACCCAATTTCAATATTTTACCATACCCCCTGAGCATGGAAGATGAAAATCTTGGCATCAAGTTTTGGGTGAAGTTCGTTTCACCATGATAGAGATAGTGTCCAAACATGATTATCAATGAATCAAGTTGAAATTCGAATGTTCGATACGATAGGTTAAAAATTAAATACAAAAATTTAATTTTAAAGATTTTATTTTTTTATATAAAAACAATATATTTTACTTATTATTTTCTGAATTAAAAATCACACTTACTATTTCACTTTAAAATTTGTATGTCTTTCAAAATATAAATTTAAAATACTTTTCCAATTTAAACGGTTATTTATTTAAAATATTTTTAAATTAAATAACAACTTCTTCACACTGTAACAAATTCTTCCTTTCCTCATTTCCTCCCCTCTTCGAATGAAAACAAAAATCAAACTAAAAACGAGTAAACTTTCCCATTTCACTATGATTTTTAATGTTATTTCCTTATCCTGCCGATAAAATCCTCTCTTATTGAATGAAACTAAGTAATCTTTATCAATTAAACCTAAAAACTGAATTGAATTTGGACAAATAATAGGATATTTTCCTATCGAATCCACCAATTTTCGTATTTTTATGATTCCAACGAATTTACTAACTATGGTGTCAAAATGGTGATGGTAAAGGTAAACGTTTTAGTGAAAGTTTTAATAGAAAAGAATTATTA
>APFE031745528.1:1088-170081 GCA_000404065.3 Pinus taeda
AAAAGAAGTAGGGGGTTGTAGCTCCCTTCCAGGAGAGACTGGAAAACGAGAGAGAGTTGTAGCTCTCTGTAGGTTGCAGCCTGCGTACTGGTAAAGGACTGCACGAGTACAAGACCATTGTAAAAGAAGTTTCTAAATTTGAAAGAAGATAGAGACATATTGCAGCAGGTGGTTTTCACCCACATTGGGTTTCCACCTTATATCTGGTGTTCTTTGATGTGACTGTCTGCTTTTCTTGTTCATGCTCATTATTTATGGTATTGGTATGCAAAAATAATTCAAAGTATAAATAAGAAAGATTTGGCAAAAGAATTAGATAATACTGATTCACCCCCCCTCTCAGTATTATTGTCAACATCCATCTCCAATTCTATGTCGCTCATCATGTCTTCTTTATGTTTGTTAATGGTTTGTGTTTGCTCATCCTCTTCTTCGTTCTCCTCATTCTCTGGAGTGTCTCCCTTGGCCTGATTTTTTTTTGTTATCCCCTCTTCCTCTTCTAGTGCTTGAAACCTGTTTTGACTAGCTTGTTGCCTTTAATTTTGATGTGTCTTCGATCCCCTCTTGCTCCCTTTTCCTTTATGGACTACTTTGTGAAAGCTTTCAATGTCTTTCATGGTATTAGTTTTACTGTTATTTTCAGTCTTAATGAGTGGGAAATCTCGGAATAGATGCCCATGTTCATGACATTTATGACATCTGAATGGGATGTGCTCATAATCCATTGTTTGTACCCATTCTTCATCAAACACTTCCAATATGACCTCATCTGGCAGAGCTCTAGAAAGATCCATCTACAAACATATTCTTGCAAAGGGTATGTGTTTTCCTCTTCTGGTGGCCTCAGAAGCTTTGACAAAACGTCCTAACTTATTTCCTATCGCAGAAAGGGATTCCAGTTGCCAGTGATCCAAAGGTAGAGAGTAGAGTCTTACCCAAATTGGGACTGAGGTAAAAGTTTCACATTCTGGGACGAAATTCATGATCCAAGGTCTCATATACAGGCCTGTTGTTGCATAAAAGTAGGGCCCTCCAAATACTCTGTCCTTATCTTCAATGTTTGCAAAGACTACTGTAAAGAATCCCTTTGACCCTAGATGTAGTTCTATGCTTCCTTTTGGTTTCCAATGGTATTTAATCCAAGATTGTAATGCTTTTTCAGTGGGCCATAAACCCATGAAGTTACAAATGATTGCATAAGTCTGCATGTGGTCCCTATGCACCTGCAGAGCAGGATCATTCAAAACAACTCTAGGAGTGATAGTAGTCTTGGTTTTTCATGGCCCCCTTTGAGTTTTGTCTTTTGTGCCATGTCCCTTGTCCACTTCCTTGCTTTCTTTATTGTTGTTATTCTCTTTGGATTGAGAGCCCTCCTTCTCCCTTTCTCTGTTTCTTTATTTTTTAGCTAAAGGATCTCTGTCCTCTTCTACTAGTTTTTTTCCTCTGCTGGCTACTACCTACTTGTAGGAGGGAGTGAAGCTCCCTCCTTTACGGCCTTCCATGGAGAACGAACTCTGCTAACCTGTAACCCTAGTGCATAGATCGCCTTTGACAATCTTTCCCCTAGAGAGCTCCTTTCGCTTCTTCGACTTTTTCAAGAGATAAGTTCAAAAGGTGAGCGGGCTTGGCCCAGGCAAGCATCCCCGTGACTAGTCCACGCCCTCGCTTGGGTCCGAGCACAAGATCCGACCGTCATGACGAGTCCGACATTACCAACCAGCCACCTCCATCGACCTTACCTACTAATAATAATAATGATTATTATTAAAATTAAAATATAACATTATTTGTATAAATTTTTTATTTCCTTCTCTTATTTTTGGTAGAAATTGTAAAATAAATATATTGACTAAACTAAACTTAAGTTATTAGATCTAAAACATTAATCAACCTCATTTCTAAGTAAATCTAAGTTTCACTTTTTCATGTGATATTATTGTCCAAATTTGTCTAAAATAATATAATTAATGCCTTAACACTATTTTTTGAATTTTAAATAAAAAATATTATTATTATAATAAATAAATAAAATTAAAAACATTTTTCTTTCCATGAACAAATAATACACAGCACTACTCATCCTTATATATATATATATATATATAATAATATTATATATGGAAAGTAGGAGATATATATACATGAACATCCATCCATTGATAATAAATTAGACATTATACGATTAGAGATATCATAAACTTGATATTATAAGATTAAAAATGTTATAATTTTTTTCATATGTATTTAATATTATAATAGTTGTATAAATTAAATAATCAATACATATTTATTTTTTTTCTAAATAAGACTAATCTATTAACAAAGTAAAGGGGTACAATTACAATGTGACCGAAGTCAAAAACTCTGCTCTGAAGAGAGGCAGAACTATCAAGAAAATCAAATGAGAAGACTGACTATAGGTAGTGAGCTCATTCTTGAGCTAGTTTTCAAGACCCACAGGGGACCAGGTTTAGATTCTTTTGATAATGTAGAATAAACAAAAATGCCAAAATACACCAGAAAACTACAAAACTGTTTGCACTGAAAACTTACCCAATTGTAAGGGCCACACTACATGTAGATGAAGCAGGGGTAAGCGAAATAGTCATCTGGAGGCTCTTCCTCAATGCAGCACCATCCAAATTCTGGAAAATCCCTTGATTGAGTTGCATTCTGATCAGAGGGACTAGGGTCAACTGGCTCCATCATCACATCCTTAGCGCTGCGAACCTGTGCATCTAGAGCCTGCCGAGGCACATTTCCAATTCCTAGATGGAGGGTTGAAGAAGGAACATAGATTGCCCCCGAACCTCCAAGATGAGATCTAGAGTCCTCTGTCTGTTCAGCCTCATGGAAAACCATCGCGATATGAGCTGTTATCCTTGGGCGATTCAGAGAGCTGTTAAAGGTGAAGATTGTAGAGCCAAAAGTGGGAGGAAGCCCAGGGTGGTAGCTAGAGGAATGGAGCCACCCTCTCCCACTGCGGGTGTTGGGGTAGTGGCCTGCAAACAACTCATTGGAAAGGGAAGGCAAATCAGAGGATAGAATGGAAGGCGCGCGCCGGGGCTGGCCTCTTCGGCACCTCATTCTATGGCGCAAGAGAGGCATCAGGGAGAGATTAGCAGCGGGATACCAGGTAGGCAGAGCAACAACGTGGACCAGGAGATGGCTACAACTTCGCCAGCAGTTCAGAAAAACTTCATAGTAGAGGCCCAAGGCCCAGGAAAGGAGCCAAAGGAAAAACTATAGCCGCTCTTCCAAGAGAACAGAGCCAAGCGCCGAATTATCCCTTCCTAGCAAGTCCTAAGAGGCCTCAGGAATAACAAAGCCCACATCAAACAACCCGAGATCAGAAATGAGGCTAGAGACAAGAGAATGAAGCACGTGAATTAACAAAACAAAGACTTCGAAACAACAGCTCGAGACCCAGGAAAGGAACGAGAGGAAAAACTGAAGCCGCTCTGCCAAGAGAGTAGAGCCAAGCACTAGAGTGTCCCTCCCTAGCAAGTCCCGAGAGGCCTCAGGAATGTCAGAGTTAACATCAAATAGCCAGAGATTAGAAATGAGGCCAGAGGCAAGAGAATGAATCGAATGAAACAATGAAGACGAATTCACCGGATACCCGAGACTGAACCTTGCCTTATCCTCCTCTGGCGTGCCTTGAGATGCTCCTTCCATAACTATGGCATTGAAGAACACCACCTTCTAATGCAGGCCAGAGCGTGTAGAGGGGAGAACCAGATCTGTAGACATGATGTGTGAACCAGAGTCGCTGGAGTGAGAGTAGATGAGCCCTGCTCTGCGCAAATACTAAGAGACAATCGCCATACATCTCTTTAACCTTATGTACTGTGTGGGTAGGTGCCGATCTACCTCGCCACACCCCTGTCCCTTCACAGTTAAGACCAAATCAAACACCCGCATCCGAAAGAGTTGCATCCCTTTGGACCAGAATTTTGCACTCCTATTCTTGATCATGTTTCTAAATTATGTCTAGAGTCCCTATGAGTAGAGTGTGCTCAGTTTCCACCCCGAAATTGGCAAGTAGATCAACGACCTTGTTGCCTTCCCTCTTAACATGATTGAAGATGATGGCCTGATTGGTGAAGCAATTGTTCTATGGCATCCAATCTGGCTTCTAGTCTCCAACTATTGGCAATTTTTCATGCATGAGTCTCATTTAGGAGTTGTTTGGCCATGCTGATGAGGGTTAGAGAGTCACCTTCGATTTCCAGGGGATGGAAGTTGTGTTTCCAGGAAAGGAGAAGTCCTTGCCAGAGACCTTCCAATTCAGCCAAGTTGTTAGTGTGCCATCCTATGCTTCCAAAATATATAAGGAGAGGCGAACCTTCATGATTTCTGAATATGCCACTGAATCCTACTTTTCCAGTGTTGCCCTTTGAAGCTCCATCAAAGTTGAGCTTGAAAGTGTGCTTTGGAGGGGGTGTCCATGAGTACTGTTTGACGTTGATGCTTTTTGAGGGAAATTGATTATGAGTACCCTGTGGGAGTTGCATGCTCCAGTTTGCCCAAATGGCTTTCTCATTTGCAAGAGAGGGAAAGTCATCTGGATACCAAGTGCAAAGCACTAAGGTCTCTTTAAGATTGAGACAAAAGTTGCCCCAGATGATCTCTAATGGAGTGCTTTGATCTTTGAATATGCGCTTGTTCCTTTCTTTCCAGATAGACCATAGGAGGAGTCCAGGAATCATTCTCCATAATTGGTTGAGAATTTCACTTTTGTATGGGTTCTGCTGCTAATGGCGAATGGAGTTGGTGATGTCTTCAGACACTCTGCATCTTCTTTCACATCGAAAGCTAGCCTTCTCCCATAGTTGGTTGGTAAGGGTGCATGAGTCTAGTAGGTGCTGGAGTGTTTCCTCTTGAGAGTTGCAATTGGGATAGATTGAGGGCCCATGAAAGTTTCTTCGTCTAAGATTGTCCCAAGTGAGGATTTTCCGGTGCCCAACCAGCTAGAGGAAGAGAGAGACTTTGGGCCAGGTGCCTGGTGACCATATTCTACCCCATATGGGATTCGGGCGTGTTGGATCTGTGCAAATGATTTTATTAGCCTCTTTGGTGGTGAAGGTTCCTCTAGGTGAGTAGCCCCATCGTAGAATATCCCTACCTTCGGAGTATCTAATTCGTCGATTTTGGAGCTCCCTCTCTAGGTCCTTCTTAGTCTGGTGATCCGCATTCCTGATTAGCCTGTCAATTTGCTTCCATTGTCTGTACCCTTGTTCTGTCTCCTCAGTCCAGTGTTGTTGGACCTCTTCCTTTTGTTGCTCCTCCCAAGAATGGTCTGGAGGCTATCTGAGGATGCTGTTGAGCTTTGGTAGTTGGTTCCAAGTATCAATTCAAAACCGAGCTGTTCTGCCATTTCTCACTTCCCAAAAACTGTGTTGCTAGATCAACAAGAAGTGTTGTTTAGCAGCGTTCCATATTAGTGAACCTTTTTCAGTGGGAGTGAATCTAATAAGCTCCTCCGTTGGTCTATGATTGGTGTATTTGGCTGTCCAAATGGCTGCCCATGGCTTATTGGGAGCAAAGAGCCATTCCCACCAGATTTTTGCGCCCATGATTGCATTACTGTGATTGGGATCCCTCAGACCAATACCCCCTTTTTCTTTAGGCTTACAAGCTGTAGTCCATTTTACCAAGGCCCATTTTCAATTTGTACGTGTTGCACCCTGTTGTGGCCACCAACAACCCCCCTCTTTATATAGTGTTATTGCTAATACTAAATAAGTGGGGACCCTTAGTCAATTTTTTTTTAAAAAATCACTTAGTGCTTAGACTTCCTTTTGGATAAACCTTACCATCATGGACTTAGGAAAATGCCTTCAAAAAATCTAAAAAAGCTTAAGTTTCATGATAAAGGAAGTAAAGTCACTCCTTAAGAAATATCGTATCGCACAAAAAATGATAGGATGCCTTCTTATGAGCTCAAAAATGCGAGATTGCGACACAAAACTCCATCACATCACATGCATCAATGAGTACTCACATTGGAAAACCTCAAAATCGCCGATGTGCGATATCGCATATCACATATCGCAAAAACACATAAAATACACATAACAATTAAACGATTTTGCGATATTGCGATGCAATGATAATGCGATCCTACGATAATATGATCTTGCGATATTGCAATGCAGTGATAATGTGATGTTGTGATCTGCTATACTGCGATACAAATCGCAGAATCATTCCATCGCAGATTTTCCTGGCTCAATATTCAAGAAAAAACTTTTTCCATAAACCAAGAACTGGTCACGCGTTTTAATGATAATTAATGAGTTATATGCCAGTTGTTAATAAAACATGGTTTTGTGTTTATCAAGGAGCCAGTTCACGTAAGGTGGCGTGTTTTCCCATATCTTTGGCATTTAAAGCTTTCCTGTCATTATTTTATCATTACTTTCGCCTCATTTGTAAACTGCAGGAACGAAGAACAAAAGGTTATACAAGACAGTGTGCAGGATACTATGAGGAAGAAAGGCAGGAGTCCAATTTCCATCTGGGAAGGCGCACCTAATCTGCTTGGGAAGGAAAATCCTAAGGTAATGGGATTTGCGGCTACTACAAGCCCATCAAGGTTGGCTGAAACATTAGTTACAGAGTTAGCTCATTCATTCCTGCATTGGAAAGCAACAAGGCCCCAAATTCTCACATACACGGATAGTGTTGATGATAGAGATGAAAAGTTTAAGACTCAGGTCAAGAGCTTACGAAATCATTATCTTCACAAAGTTTGAGCTTTATATCTCCCAAAAGGCGCAAAAGGCGAAAAACGCATCAAGGAAGCCTGAATCAAGAAACAGAGGCAGTTTTCGATGTGCGATTAGTGCCTAGCGCTAATCACACATCGCTGAGAAAATTGCTCAAAAAAGAAAGCTTCCAATTGCTCAGTTATCTGCAAACCCCAAAAAAATGCAAAGAGGCCATGCTAGAAATAGAAAGGTAAAGAAAAGGCAATGTTGAATGCTTGCGATATTAAGGAGAAAATATAGAAATAGTTAGATGTTATATTTAATTTTAGAAATAGTTTTATTTTATTTTTTCTTAGAAAAAGGATGGTCATTTAAACCACATCCTAAATTTTTGTAATAAGTTATTTTTAGTTTAGTTATTAGTATTTAAACCCTTCTCATGCATTTAGAGAAGGGTCCAGAAATTTGTCAAAAGCTTGTCCTCAGAACATGCACTTTTTCACCCTCTGAGGAGGTTTTAATGAATGAATGGAACAGGATTTGTTAATGTTTGAATTTAGTATCTGCTATTGATGTTGCACTTCTGTACTCTTAGTGGATGTTAGATCAAGGAGAGATAAATCATTGTCACTTGAAGCTCATGAGTAGGACTAGTTATAAATGGTAATTTTATCTCTTAACCATTTCTGCTTATGTGTTAAAGTGATATTCAGTTTTGGTTGTTTATATATTAATGCGTGAATGCCTGAGTTATCATTTGGCACTTCTGTACGGTGATAGCTATTCATTTTTGCTTAATGTATGAATAACTCATTATGCGATATGTTTTTCACAACTGTTTCGTCTAACTTTTTATACGAAGTGGTTCATATTTATTGAATTCTTTTCTCATAATAGTTGAATGATCTTTATTACCAGTTATTATTTGAAATATTTTTAGATCGCATAATAGAAGAATTACACCCCGGGTTAGTATAGATTTAGATGTTTTATGTTTATTAGAATACAATAGCATAGCACTAGATTAAAGTTAGAATTAAAACATCTTAAATAGGAATCATTAGATCAGAAACATCCAATTCTACACACACACACTCAAAAATTGGGAAACTGGTCCCATATCCCCAGTCGGACCCACTATACCAAACGGATAAGGAGCTGCCAACCAAGGTCCAGATCGAGTGGGTAACCCCCTTGTTCTAGACCTGATTTCCGGGGCTTCAACATATTCAGCGCAAGAAGGAGGGCCTGAACTATGAATGGCAAGTAAATCTAAATCTAAGTACCATTCTGAGAGTAAGTTGCCCTCACCATCTCCCCCAACTTCTCCATTACGCTTAAACCCAGAGTTGGAAGTCGCTGGAGCATCAAGCGCTGCTACAAACCCTGACATTTCAGAACAATCTACTATCGAACCTCCTGAAGTCGAGTCTCTGATTCACAAACTTCAACAACTTTCTATTTCTCCTCAAAGATCTGATAAATCTCAAGGCAGTGTGACCTCACAATATAACCCTGCTCATCCCCTAACCAGACTAAAGAGTGAAAAGTTTGGTGTTCAACCAACCGAATTACCTCTACCCAAAAGAAAAAGAGCAAGGAAATCACCTAAAGAGTCCGATAGTGAGACTCTTTCATCATCATCATCCATCTCAGCCTCTCCACCGCGAAGTCAACCATCCACTCCTCCACTTCAGATCATCGTTCATCCACCCACTAGAACCCTCACAACTTCTCCTAAATCATCTGCAATCGTAATACCCTCATCTTCCCAACCACAGGGATCATCTTCTGAATTTTCCTCTGTTAGTAGATCAACAATGGCCCAATCTCCATGGAATAACCCTAGGGCAGTCTTAATGCCTGCACCCTTGAGTCAAATACCAACCCATCTTGAGAAATGGCTGCCTAAGTTTAATCCTGAGGCAGGCATGCTAGCAAAAGATCATATAAACAACTTTATGTTATCCATTAATCTCAATGGGGTGACCAATGAAGATGCTGTTGTTCGACTTTTTCCTTATACTCTGCAGGGAACAGCCGGATCATGGTATTTCTCATTACCCTCTAGATCTATCACTAGTTGGGACATCTTCCAAGAATAATTCCTTACCAAGTTTGGTGATGATAGGTCTACGGCAACGCTAATCAATGACCTATCCAACCTTAGGGCTAAATCAAGGGAACCTATTAAAGATTTCAATTTACGATTCAATAAAATCTTAAACAAAATTCCTACTACTTCTCAGCCTAGCGAAGAAGTGCGAAGTGAATGGTATATCACTGCTTTACCATCGAACATAGCAATCTTCATGGACAGGGCTAATAAAACAACTTTAGTCGAAAACATGAAAGAAGAAATAGCAGTAGAGAAACGTATAATAGCCCTAGATAAGAAATCCGCGATGGAGGAACGGAAATCAAAGAAAGTCACCTTCAAAGAAGATTCCAAGAAAAAACAAGTGAAAGATCCAGTCGATTTGGAAGGATTGCAAAAATTTCTGAAGACCATGTCTAATGAAATGGTTGACATCAAAAAACAAGTAGCAGAAACTTCTTCAAAAAAGCCCTACAGAGCTTTTGAAAGAAGCCCTTCAATGGATTCAAAGCCTCCCAATGCTATTTTAGGTGCTAAATCTGAAGAAGACGAAGAGGAAATTGCCACTGAAGGGCAAACCGATGAAGAAGAAGTTGTAGAATTACAAGGAATGTGGGATTTCATCCTCCCACAAGAAGAAGATCAATAAGTATTCCCAGTTAGCACACGTAGTAAAAATCAGCTTGATCCTCTCCAAATTGTCCCCAAGCTAAAGAGCGCAAGCTCTGCAACAAACGATAAAGTCACAACAAAGAAAACGACATCTAAAGCGACTCAAACCAACCCAGTCCAAATAGATTCATCAATTCCATCTAAACTGCTGATTGTTTTGGATGAAATGGAGTACAATATTATAGAAGACATGAAAAAGACTAGGGCCAATATCACTCTTTACGAATTGAGCAAATTAAAGCACCAACAAAAGATAGTGTTGAAAGAATTACATGCTGTGCTAGTCACACCTTTGCCGGCCACTGTACTTTCTGAAGCTTCCCATAACATGGGAAGACCTCCTACTAATGTGACCAACAAGATTGATCCAACTGACATCTCTTTAATTGGAGGAAGATCGAGATCTCATACTCCCCCGTTTCTCCTTACTTGTGAAATTTTCAATAAGAATGTACATAATTGCTTAGTGGATTCTGGAGCTTCACCGAATATTTTACCAAAGTCCATATGTACTAAGTTAAACGTTCAACCACAGAAATCCGTTATGCGCATAGTTCAGCTAGATCAGTCGCAAGTCGAAGTGATTGGCGAACTAAATCAAGTAACCATAAGGCTGTCATCCAACCCAAAGGTATGTCAAGTTATTGACATTTTAGTTGCTGATATTCTAGAATTTTATGGCTTAATTCTTAGCAGGGATTGGTCAGAAAAACTTCATGGATACTTCGCAACTAACTGGTCACACATGTGGCTGCCCTACAATGGTAAATCAAATCAAATAAAAGTTGAATGAGAACTACATCAGAAATACATAGTAACGGAATTAGAGGGGTAAAATGAACCAGTAGCATATAACAATAGCATTATTGGCAATTACTCAGTGGATTCTTTCCTCAGCAATTTTAATGCTCATACGTCACCTTATTTAGGACATTCTGTTTTATCCCAAGTTGAAAATTTTTCTCAAATGGATAGTTCAAAATGTATCAATTTTTTAGATAGTCCTGTAAATATATCTTTGTTTTGGAAATTATTTTTTTATGGTTCTAAATCTAACAAAGGAGCAGGAGCAGGATGCGTGCTAATTAGTCCAGAAGGAGATAAAATTATGTTAACATGCAGACTAGAATTTGATTGCACTAACAATACAGCAAAATATGAGGCTTTTCTCCAAGGATTGTACAAAGCAATTGGGTTAGATGTCAAGTACCTCCAAGTTTTCGGAGACTCTAAATTTGTAGTCAATCAGGTACGTAATACTATACACTGCTTATTAGGTCATTTAAAACATTATCAATCTTTAGTTCAAGATCTGACTGAGCATTTTATAACATTTAATATTTCATCAATTCCCAGACTCCAAAATGCAAGTGCAGACCTTTTAGCCAACGTAGCTTCTCAGCTCATTCCTTCAGAAGATTTTAGTCCAGATAGATTCTCAATAGAATTAATATTTAGACCTTCTATTCATGATAACATCACAAATTGGAGAATATTCAATGACGATCCTGATATCGTTAATTTCCTCACATCTGAAGGATCCTACTCCAATCAAATAATTGATGAAGACCAACATGATCGACAATTGCAACAAGATAGCACTAACAATGCTATACCTAAGTCAGTGTTCAAGTTAGAAGACCTGTACGATTTGAAAGATCGGTTTAAAAGGTCTACCAATTCAAAACTCCAAAGTTCAACTTTGAATTACGAATTAGTAAACTTAGGAACCGATGCCAAACCATAAAACATTAATCTAGGCCTTGGCCTAGCCCGTGAAGAAAAATTAGCGTATATTCGTCTTTTGGGACAATATAAAAACGTTTTTGCTTGGAACTATGATGAACTCAAAACATACGACACTTCCATCATCCAGCATACTATTCCAATGATCGATAATGAAAAACCTATCCAACAAAAATTGAGAAAGATCCATCCCAATTTAGAAAATGAGATAAGGCCTGAACTTAATAAGTTATTGAAGGCCAAAATAATCTTTCCCGTCAGACATTCTAAATGGGTTTCCAATATGGTACCTGTTAGAAAGAAAAACGGAGATATTATAATTTGCATTAACTTTCGAAACCTTAACAAGGCCTGCAAAAAAGATAATTTTCCTTTACCACCTATGGAACAAATATTGCAGGCAGTGGCAGGTTTAGAATTAATGTCTTTCTTGGATGGATTTTCAGGATACAATCAAGTATTGGTACAACCTAATGATCAATTAAAAACCACATTCAGAACTAAATGGGGCATATACGGATATCGAAAGATGCCATTTGGTTTGATTAATGCTGGTGCCACATCTCAGAGAGCCATGGACATCACATTCAAAGGTTTAGTCAATAAATCTATAGTAATTTATTTGGATGATATAACCGTGTATTCCAAGAAGCGAAGCAACCATCTTAGAGATTTAAAACAAATCTTCCAATGTTGTTTAAGGTATGGAATTTCACTTAATCCTAAAAAATCTTTTTTTGCATTAAGTGAAGGGAAACTTTTAGGATTCATAGTGTCTAAATCTAGAATTCACATCAATTCCGACAGAATCAAAGAAATTTCTGAAATATCCCTACCTCACAACAAAAAAGCCATGCAATTTTTCCTTGGTCAAATCAACTTTGTAAAGAGATTTGTTCCAGATTTTTCAAGAATCGTGTCTCCTTTACAAGCCATGATTAAAAAGAAATCAAATTTTAAATGGGGCCAAGATGAATACGAAGCATTCAACCTGATCAAACAAGCTATTATTAATGCTCCATCTTTAGCAACTCCAACTTTTTCAGAGCCTTTTGTTTTATATACATTTGCCTCAGATAAGTCATATGCTGCGATACTCACTCAAGCGAATCAAGAAAAGACGGAAGCCCCAATTGCTTTTTTCATTTCAAATTTACAGGGTGTTGAATTAAATTATTCAGAAGTGGAGAAACAGGCTTATGCTGTTTTCAAAGCAATCAAATATTTCAGACCTTTTCTACTCAAAACCCATACTAAAATTATAGTACTGTTTCCAGCGGTAAGGAATCTTCTAGTACAGAAGGATGTGGGTGAGAAAAGGGCCAATTGGGTTACTTCCTTACAAGAATATGACATAGAAATCAAACCAGCAAACATTGTAAAAGGTCAAGGCTTTTGCAAAATGCTGGCTGGAGCGTCGTGAATTTCTGAAAATCCATCTGCAGAGGTACAAATGTGCGAGGTAAGCCTAAACGATGCTGAGTCATTATACGTCGATATCATTTATTATCTTAAGAATGGATATGGTCCTTCACATGTCAACCATACTAGGAAAAGAGCTCTAAGGTTGAAAGCCAAACAATATTAGCTCATAAATGATATTCTTTTTAGAATAAATTATGATTTTGTTCTCCTTAGATGTCTTGAGGAATCTGAAGCTAAAAAAGTTTTGCAGGAACTCCACGATGGGCCAGTAGGTGGACATTATACTGGAGATGCTACTGCACATAAAATCTTGCGCGCAGGCTATTACTGGCCCACATTATTCAAAGACTCGCACAGTTACGTGAGGAAATGTCAAGTCTGCCAAACTACTGCTGGGAGACAAAAGAAGCCATCCTTGCCACTACATCTAGTCAACATTGAGCAACCTTTTAGTCAGTGGGGATTGGACATAATAGGTGAGATCGTTCCTCACTCTTCTAAGCAACATAGATATATACTTACAACAACAGATTATTTTACTAAGTGGGTAGAAGTAGTTCCACTCAAGACGGCTAATGCTGAAAATATCATTGAGTTCATAGATCAATTTATAATCATCAGGTTTGGATTTCCATCCACTTTAATTTTTGATAATGCATCATACTTTTCTGGAAATGCAATGACTGAATTTGCACTTAAAAGAGGATTCAAACATAAATATTCGGCCAATTATTACCCACAGGGAAATGGGTTAGCTGAGTCTACAAATAAAAACCTAATCGGGATTATCAAAAGAAAAGTTGACCAAAATCATAAAAATTGGCATAAGTCTTTAATATATGCTTTATGGGCAGACCGAATAATGCAAAAAGCTTCCATCGGCACTTCTCCCTTTAATTTATTTTATGGGAAAGAAGTGGTTCTTCCGACTCATCTAGAAATTCCCTCTTTGTCTCTAGTTCAATACATTGATGAAGTACCAACTTCTTCCCTACAGCTAAGAAAAATGGAAGTAATCAAATTGGAAGAACAACGAGAACAGGCTAAGAAAACCCATGCTCATCATCAAGCACTAGTAAAATCCTCTTTTGATTCAAACATAATGACCAGAAAATATTTTCAAATAGGAGATTTAGTTTTAAAATGGGACAAGGCTCATGAAGAGAAAGGAAAACATACAAAATTTCAAAGAATGTGGCTTGGTCCTTTTCAAAATGTAGAAGTCATAGGTCCATCAATGTTTATGTTACAGGATTTAGTAGGTAAAAGAGACTCTTTGCCTGTTAACGCACAAATTCTCAAGAAATATTTTCCATAGAAGATTATTCTTCTATTTCGTAGGATTAATTGTTTTTCTTTTCATAATAAAACCAGTTGTGAATGGTTACATTAGGCATTTATGAATAAGATACCATTTCTCTTTCAGATTTTGAATTTTTGCTTGTATAAATAGAAAATCTTTTGGAAAATTGATCTTTATTATTGAAAGATACAGTTAAAGACTCTAACCTAGATATGATACTAGTTTCAACTTCATAAAGTTTGATGAAAACAACCTTTAGTGAAGAAATTTTTTTGTATCAGTGCAATGAAAGGTATCAATAACAAAATAAAGATTCTCTGTAGAATAGCTATTTCCAAAAAACTCTATTATTGTCGTCCAGAGCTATCTTAAGGAAACAATGACTTCCTCCCTGCTAAGGAAATCACAACTTTCAGAGGAACAATCCAAGGATACACTTCATCTTGAAGAATGAGAGGTCTCATCACGAGTCGGCTTATCATAATCACAGATATTATAACTTGCTGACTTTGCCAAATACTGCATACCACAATAGGGCAAAGACTCAAGATTGTTGCAATCAAAAGACAAGGGGTCTCATCACGAGCCAACTTGTTCAGCAAAGTTATAAATCAAGTGAATGACTGTGTCATAAATTGGCTATCAAACCAAGACATTGTTCTTTAAGAGTAAAAACAAAATCAAAGCAATAAGTGTGAATATGGATTCCTCTTTGAGAGTTGTAGGTTGCTTTAAGTAGGATACAAGATCATTGCTGGGTAATAGGTAACCCTATCAAGGCTATAAACGCCTGCTGGCAGCAAAGGCTCTACCTACGACAAATGAGCATATTTAAAACTGGTTTATAGAGAAGACTTTGTTTTACCTTTACAGACCAAGTAATGACTGATGTAAATACAAGGACTAGCTAGAGGAAGAAAATAATCAAAGTCGAAAATAGTTGAAACAAAATGTCATTGATAGGTTAGAGCATAATGTACTTTATCTTTCCATAATAAAGTTTAACCTTCTAAAAAATTTTCTGCTTTGGAAGTTTAGGAAATTCAATCGAAAAACAGAGATAATTGGTTCTTCCAAGTGAATTGCCAATTGTTGTGGGCACCAACAACCCCTCTCTTTATATAGTGTTATTTCTAATACTAAATAAGTGGGGACCCTTAGTCAATTTTTTTTTAAAAAATCACTTAGTGCTTAGAATTCCTTTTGGATAAACCTTACCATCATGGACTTAGGAAAATGCCTTTGAAAAATCTAAAAAAGCTTAATTTTCATGATAAAGGAAGTAAAGTCACTCCTTAAGAAATATCGCATCGTGCAAAAAATGATAGGATGCCTTCTTATGAGCTAAAAAATGCGAGATTGTGACACGAAACTCCATCGCATCGCATGCATCAATGAGTACTCATGTTCGAAAACCTCAAAATCGCCGATGTGCGATATCGCATATCGCATATCTCTAAAACACATAAAATACACATAACGATTAAACGATTTTGCGATATTGCGATGCAGCGATAATGTGATCTTGCGATAATATGATCTTGCGATATTGCGATGCAGCGATAATGCGATGCTGCGATCTGCTATACTGCGATGCAAATCACAGAATCATTCCATCGTAGATTTTCCTGGCTCAATATTCAAGAAAAAACTTTTTCCATAAACCAAGAACTGGTCACGCGTTTTAATGATAATTAATCAGCTATATGCCAATTGTTAATAAAACATGGTTTTTTGTTTATCAAGGAGCCAGTTCACGTAAGATGGCGTGTTTTTCCATATCTTTGGCATTTAAAGCTTTCCTGTCATTATTTTATCATTACTTTCACCTCATTTGTAAACTGCAAGAACGAAGAACAAAAGGTTATACAAGACAGTGTGCAGGATACTATGAGGAAGAAAGGCAGGAGTCCAATTTCCATCTGGGAAGGTGCACCTAATCTGCTTGGGAAGGAAAATCCTAAGGTAATGGGATTTGTGGCGACTACAGGCCCATCAAGGTCGGCTGAAACATCAGTTACAGAGTTAGCTCATTCATTCCTGCATTAGAAAGCAGCAAGGCCCCAAATTCTCACATACACGGACAGTGTTGATGATAGAGATGAAAAGTTTAAGACTCAGGTCAAGAGCTTACGGAATCATTATCTTCACAAAGTTTGATCTTTATATCTCCCAAAAGGCACAAAAGGTGAAAAACGCATCAAGGAAGCTCGAATCAAGAAACAGAGGTAGTTTCCGATGCGCGATTAGCGCCTAGCGCTAATTGCGCATCGCTGAGAAAATTGCTCAAAAAGGAAAGCTTCCAATTGCTCAGTTATCTGCAAACCCCAAAAAATTGCAAAGAGGCCACACTAGAAACAGAAAGCTAAAGAAAAGGCAGAAGCAATTTCAGGATTAATCAAGTTAAATTGGGAATAATACTGGGCATACATGATAAAGTCACATAGTTAGCAGATGATTCCCAAATACATCATCAATTCTGCCGAAAAGATGGCGCTAGATCTTGCTAATTTCGTTTCACATCACAATTATAAGCTAAAGTCGGTCGACCGACTCTTCTCAGGCAATGCTGAATGCTTGCGATATTAAGGAGCAAATACATAAATAGTTAGATGCTATATTTAATTTTAGAAATAGTTTTATTTTATTTTTGCTTAGAAAAAGGACGGTCATTTAAACCGCATCCGTAGTATTTAAACCCTTCTCATGCATTTAGAGAAGGGTCCATAAATTTGTCAAAAACTTGTCCTCAGAACAAGCACTTTTGCACCCTCTGAGGAGGTTTTGATGAATGAATGGAACAGGATTTGTTAATGTTTGAATTTAATATCTGCTACTGATGTTGCACTTCTGTACTCTTAGTGGATGTTAGATTAAGGAGAGATAAATCATTATCGCTTGAAGCTCCTGATGTAGGACTAGTTATAATTGTACTTTATCTCTTACATTCTGCTTTTGTGTTTAAAGTGATATTCGTTAGTTGTTATATATTAATGGTGAGTGCCTGAGTTATCATTTTGGGGCTTTTTGTACGGTGATAGTATTTATTTATGCTTAATGTATGAATAACTCACTTATGCGATATGTTTTTCACAACTGTTTCGTCTAACTTTTTATATGAAGTGGTTCACCTTTATTGAATTCTTTTCTCATAATAGCTGAATGATCTTTATTACCAGTTGTTATTTGAAATATTTTTAGATCGCATAATAGAAGAATTACACCCCGGGTTAGTATAGATTTAGATGTTTTCTGTTTATTAGAATACAATAGCATGGCACTAGATTAAAATTAGAATTGAAACATCTTAAATAGGAATCATTATATTAGAATCATCCAATTCTACACACACACACTCAAAAATTGGGAAACTGGTCCCATATCCCCAGTTGGACCCGCTATACCAAACGGATAAGGAGCTGCCAACCAAGGTCTAGACCGGGCGGGTATCCCCCTTGTTGTAGACCTGATTTTCAGGGCTTCAACGCACCCCAAAGAAAGTTGCGCTGTAAAGCCTTTATTTTTTTAATGACCCATTTAGGCGATGCAAGGATTGAGAATAGGTAGAGCAGCATTATCTATAGAAAATCTTTGATTAGCACCAATCGACTGGCTATGTTCAGAGTTCTATGAGTCCATAAATTGAGACGTGATTCAAGTTTCTCAAGGAACAAACACCAGGAGGCATGCTTGATGGCAAAATCAATAAGAGGGGCTCCAAGGTATTTAGAAGGTAAGGAGTCTATGGAGAAGCCCAGGATACTGGTGATGGCATGTTGAGTAACAGTGGGAGTGTGAAAAAAGAAGATCTGTGATTTAGCCGTGTTGATGATAGTTCCTGAAGCATCATAGAAGTCATTCAAAAGGTTTTTAAAGAGAGAATCTTCCTAAACTGAAGGGTACCCAAAAAGCATATTGTCGTCAACGAACTATTGATGAGTGATTGTTGGAGAGTTTTGAATGGATATACCTTTGAGCTGCTGGGAGAGGAGGGCATGTTTGATGTGGCGACCCAAACCTTCCGCCATTATCATGAAAAGGAATGGGGAGAGAGGATCTCCTTGCCTAATTCCTCTTGAGGGACTGAAAGGACGTGATGGTATACCATTTATGAGGATAGAGAATAAAGTTGTCGAGATTAGGTTCAAAATCCATCGTACCCACATTGGACAAAATCCAAAAGCAGTTAACATTTTTTGTATATATGTCCAGCTTAGCTTATCAAAAGATTTTGAGAGGTCAAGCTTGAGAATCATACTTGCCTGTTTGGAGTGCTTGAGGGAATGTATGATTTCATGCGTGAGGATAATGCCATCCAGGATTTGTCTTCCCTCCATGTAGCCAAATTTTCCAGGCGATATGAGTAGGGGAAGTAGTGGTTTTAACCTGTTGGCAATGACCTTAGATATCACTTTGTAAATTACATTGCATAGAGCGATTGGATGAAATTTGTCCAGAGTACTAGTGCTCTCTTCTTTTGGGATGAGGGAGATGAAAGTTGAATTGAGAGAGGGCAGAAGCCAATGAAGAGTACGCGATTCCTCCACCACTTTCCAAACCTCCTCTTTTATCAGATCTCAGAAAGAGTGGAAGAAAGTAGTAGTGAAGCCGTCCAGGCTAGGGGCTTTGCCCTCCTTGAGCTGGTTCATTGTTGCATCCACCTCTTGTGGCAAAATTGGGCACAGAAGGAAATTGTTGTGTTCTTCTGTGATAATTTTCGGCACATTTTGAATGATTTTTTCTATAGCAGGCCGTCTATCTTTTTGGGGTTCTTGATAAACCTTCTAGAAGTGTCTTATAAACTCTTGCTCGATCTCTACATGATTTTCCACTCTTTCCCCTCCTTGCTTCTGAATGAAAGAGATGGTGTTGTGCATTCTTCTCTGAATTGTGGTTTGGTGGAAGAATTTAGTGTTCCTTTCTCCTTCTTTCAGCCATCTAATCCTAGATTTATGCTTCCAGAGAATTTCCTCCTGCTTTCTCCTCTCCTCCAATTGATTGTGAATGTGTTGTTCCTGTGCCAAGGTCCCTTCCTTGTGTCCCTCTGTGATTATCTGTTGCTGGAGCTCTCTCATTTCTTTGTTTAGATCATGTTGCGCCTAGAAAATATTACCGAAAGTCTCTTGATTCGAATGCTTGATTTGGGATTTAAGAAATTTGAGTTTCTTTTGAAACTGAAACATTTTTGATCCCTCTGGTGGAGGGAAGTTGTTCCAAGTAGATCTGATGAGATCGTTGAAGGTAGGATGGGTGAGCCAGAACACTTCGAAGCAGAATGGTCGCCTGATAGCGTTGCCCGGTCTTTTCCAATGGAGGGAGATAGGCCAATGATCAAAACCCGAATAAGGGAGAATTCATGCCACTATGTCACCTCCCAGATGCACCACATTGTCAAAAATGAGGAATCTGTCTAGTTTAGAATCTATTTGATGCCTTCCAGCCCTGCGATTGCTCCAAGTGTGCGTGCCATTGTAGAATTGTAGATCAATTAACATATTGTTTTGGATAAATTCTTTAAAGTGGCCATTTTCCTGCTCCATCTTGGCTCGACCTCCTTGCTTTTCCTCTAGCCTGGTAATCATGCTAAAGTCTCCTCCAATGATCCAAAGAGGATGGACCCTATTGAAATTAAGTGCTTCTATTGTGTTTAGTAAAGTGATTTTGTTTCCTTCTTCCTGTGGGAAATAGACGTTAGTGAGATGGCCATGGATGTTGGTGCCGATAATATGAAAAATAGCCTGAATAATGTGATGGGATGCATGAATGTTTGAAAGAATTATAGCTTGCGTGTTCCAAGCAATTTCCAGTCCCCCTGAGGCACCCAAAGCATCCACTGCTATCAAGTGACAACCTGGCCATGCTCTGGAGAGAATGTTTCCAAGAGTGTTACTATTACATTTCATTTCTTGAAGAAAGAAAATCTAGGGCTGCTCCTGCTTTATCATGTTTTTTATCATTCTGAGTTTCCCTGGGCTGTTGAGCCCTCTTAAATTCCATGAAGTGAGCTTCATGATTCACTGCTAGTGGTGGGCTTGTAGTACTTTGTCAACTTAGCATACCTGCTTGAATCAACCAGGATTTTCCCTATTACTATGGTTCTTTGGAGATCTATCCTTCTCCCACGCTTTTTGTAGTCTTTAGGGAGGAAGCTGCCATCCCATTGACTGCCCAACTGAATGCCCAATTGTTGTTGCTAGTAAGCCCTGGAAATGATGACTTCCAGTGTGCTGAGCTGATGCTCTAGAATCTTGTCATAGTCCTTCTTTCTACATGCTTGTTCAAGCTCGAGAATGTCAAGTCTTCCTAAATCAATACTCTCTGGTTCTTCATCCATTTGTTGCGTCTTGCTCCTTTCATCTGAAGTGAGTGCTAAGCTCAAGGATTGACTAGGGAGACCATCAACATCCATATCATTTTCTTTCCATTTCGAGACCTTTCTGGCCTCCTCAGGAGTCCCAATGAAGTCATTAGGGGGCAGGGGGATGGGAGAGGAACCAGAAGGAGGGGGGATTGCAAATGAGATGATGAGCGGTGGGTTAGGCACCGAGTTCAAAGGTTGATCTTCTGAGGTTTTAGCAAGAACCTCAAAGCTGTTGCTTGTGGAAGGAAAGGGGGCAGCGTCCTACTGGGGTTTTTTCCCTGAGGGAGGTTTTTTGTGCGATCTTTTTCAATTTGCAACTTTGGTGAAGCCATCTTGGGTTGGCTTGTCTGAGGGAGCAGAGGCTTGGGGTTTGGCATTTAGAGGGAAATCTTGAAAAAGATGCCCATGAGCATGACACTTACAACAGCAGAAGGGTACATGTTCATAATCCAAGCGTTGAATCCATTCATAGTCATCATGGAAGAGACTTACCGAGTCCGGAAGGGCTTTTTCCAGGTGCATGAAGACAGAGATATGGGTGTAGGAAGTGTATTTGTGCAGCTTCGTTTCTTCTGCCATTTTTATAAACTCCCCCAGCCCTTTTCCAATGTCTTTGAGCGAATCTTCATCCCAGTATTCTGATGGGAGTGAGTACATCCTGATCCATACTGGTGCCCAACTGAAGTCCTCCTTATCCGGGTTAAATCTCTCTACCCATTCCCTTAAATACATGCTCGCAGAGTTGAAAAATAGGGCCCTTCATCCATGATTCTATTCCTATCTTTGATGCAAATGAAGATCGTAGTAAAGAACCCCTTCGGTCCTAGGTGCAGGGTGACATGACCCTTAGGTTTCCATTTGTCAGAGATCCATCCTTGCAAAGCTTTTTCTGTCGGCCAGAATCCAATAAATTTTCCAATGAGCGCATTGTCCTTCATATACTGGATTTTCCCATTGATTCTATGGCTGGGAAGTTCTATCTTGGGCCTTTCAGCTGCTATGGGTTTGCATGTCTTTGAAGTAACCTTGGGTGTTTCCTGTTGCTCTATTTTCCCTTCTGGTACTTCGCTGCGCTTGTCTGACTAACTAGTGGAAGCATTTGCCTTATCTTGCAGTGGGGACTCTCTATTGTCCGCATCTTCTTGTTTTGGCCCCGAGGGCGAGGTCTGTGGTTGCGCTGGAGGCTCACGATTAGAAGGAGGGGAGGGCTTTGAAGCCCCCCCTGGGGTAAATCCATTGCCGCGCTAATTAAACCAAGGGAATGCTTTCGCGTTGAGGTAGGTGGACATCTAGTAGAGGCAGAGAATTTACAGCCTGTGCTGTTGCAGAGTTTTGCAGAAACCCTAGTTGTAGAGCGTCGGTTCATCCTCCATATCAAGTTTTCAACATATTACAAACATGACATATAATCAATACATATTAATAAATATTAAAATATATATTTTATGTTTAATTTTTTTTATTAAATTAAATTTTATTATTATTATATTATTATAAAATTGAAAAAAAATCATGTAATAATATTTGTAATTATGGAGATTCACTTCCACTTTATCATGAAGATTCTTAATTTATAAATATGTTTTATTACAATACCATAGTTCACTAATACCACATATCCAAAAATCCTTATCTTTACGAATAAGGAGAAAATTTATTACACATTTCAACCACCTTCTTATCAGTCCCTCTCCCTAGGCATGACTAGCAATTTATTTGTCTTTTGATCATCATTAGTTTAGCATTGACTAGTGAAAATTATAATATTTAACTTTAGAAATGAATAAAGTATTTTTTATTATTATTGAGAAAAATAATTTGTTAACATTTAGTTGGACAAAAAATTGGATCTTTTAATTCAGGTTTGGTGTCATATGTCCCATGTCACTCATAAATTTTGTTAACCCTGAGCACTCACCAATATTTACAACCATCATGCTTTTGGCAATAACTCTTTAAGTTGCTCGAACTACTCTGTTTTCATGTTACCACTCGCTCAGACATGATCATTTTTAGTTGAAGATATAAGTTTGATTTTATTGTTTCTATAGCTATCACTCTCAAGATTTACAATTTTGAAACCAATAGAACACATTATTTCCTTTCGTGTAACAACAATAATGAGTCATTGCTTCGTTTTCTTTATCCTTTGTCACTTCTCAATATGGCTTCCGTGTTTAGCGAATTAGAGAGGTTATTGTTGGTTGTGGTTCTCTTGCTAGAAATAGCTCAGGTATGGACATCAGTTCCTCTTTGATTATTCCTTCGATCCCTACTGATACAATTAGACACAACTTGTCTGTCGTTACATTCGGGAAGTTTGGAGAGAGATTATGTGAATGAATAGGGGATGATCTCATGTGTGGTTTTTGCTTGAACTCCTTTGAGGAAAAGGAGCATATGAAAGAATTGTGAAATTGCCATCATATATTTCATAGGAATTTCTGAGATAAGTGGCTTGATCATCATCAGACGGGATGCCTTCTCTATATATATTTTCTTATGAGAGAGAGAATACCCGATACCTAGGTGAGTAAACCATGGGTTGTCGATCTGATGAATTTTATCTTCAATTATGATTTCTTAATTTCGTTGTAGAAGAGAGATTTTTCATGAAAAATATTGAATTGTGTGTTGTATATGTAAAAATATATTAAAATTTGTTGATCGATATCTCCATACTAGAATATGATGGTACCAAAAGACCCTAAGAAGAACATGTATTCTGTTGGTGAATTGGGTGGGTGAACACTTTCTCTTTATCTGTGCAAAATATTTTAATTATTTTTAAAACACCCACAAAGCTTAATGATTTCTTCTGAGAAATACTATGCCCTACTGGTGACTGACGAACTTTATCTTTGTGACTGTGAATAATATTATTAGATTATGAAACTCTATATTATATTTAAGAATATTTTTAATTTGAGTTTCCTAAAGGCTTCATATTTAATTGTTAGAATTTCAATCCAAGCAACTGTTAGCAAATGTAACTAGTATCAGTATTCTTTATTATATTTGAGTCATGATGTAATATATTTAGAAAAAGTAAGAAAATGGAAAATGTGTTATAAAATAAAATATATTTATAAGCACAGGAGCTTTATGTATTTTTGTTTCTAGGTCAAGCCCCCATTGAAGGCTTTTAGGATTGAGTCATAATTCATTGTAAATGTGTAGACCCTTCTTGGGCTCTGTATGTCAAGAAAAATATATATATGTGTATCACAAGTATCTAGTTCCTCCTCCACCAAGTATGCTTCCCCATCAAGCAAGGTGGCTCCATTAAAGATGATTGGACCCCATAAAAGGCTATATTTAAGCAGAGATTTTGACCTAGTATGAAATCCATATCGTGAAATAATTCAATCTGAAATTTAAGGAAGAAAGAAGTGTGAAATGCTTGGAAAGGAAGGTCTACTCCATTACAAGAAGAAATAAGTCTAGTGAAGTGTAAGAGGATTAAAATTTGTTCTTGGTTCTATCCACATGTGTGAAAGGACTAAAGAAAATGTGTGAAGTCGTGGGACTAAAGATACAGGCCAAGAAGTTCAGAAATTGCATAGGAGGCCGAAACTACATTTGACTTGGATATTGGAGATGGATTCTTGTTGACTTTGGAGATATTGAATAGTCTTATTTGGAAGTTGACTTTGTGGATTGGATCAGGTCATACTATTGGTTAAAATGTCTTGGTTGTCTCATTTCTTTTGGTTCTTGAAGAAAAAATGAGTTTTTTTTGGTTTTCCTCTCTAGGAGAGTTTTTGGCCCTGACTTATAACCTACATTTGGTGTCCATTTGTCTTTGATGATCAAGAACACAACAATAATAAGTAGCAAAAGAATTTAGTCAATCATGTAAAATAATGACACGAGCAAATATCTAGCTAAGAGAAATCAACGTAATAAGTTTTCCTAGGTATTTCCCAACAATATATCAGAGTTAAGGTCAGTTGAATAAGGGAGCTAGAAGATCACCGTTTGGAGAACAAGAAACTTCAAAATATATCAAAAGGACCATTGGATTCATAAGATTTGAAGATCGAACTCAAAAAGCATAATTCTCGGCATCTTCATAAGTCATAAACTCTAAGATTAGAGCCACATACATAGCTGGAGGAGCGAAGGATTTAAAGAAGACATGAAGCATCTTTTGTAGGATTCGAAAGTATAGCTCCATAAACCAGCGAAGGAAGTATATGAGGTGTAAGATCTGAGGAGAAATGTGCATATATATAAAGAGGACGAGACCTATAAGTGAACTATAAGTGATAGATAAGTCATCCTAGGAATAATAGAAAAATCACTGTGTTTTTGTAAAGTATATTGGGCCACTTGAGAGATCTATTTTGATGGTTGTGGGAGCCCTATATAAAGGGTTTACAACCTTAGTTCTATAATAATCACTTCAGGTCTAGAATATTGTACTTGTTTGGAGAAGTATTGATAACTAGAAAAGGGACGAGATCTATTCCCAAAAGTAGTACAAGACTATCATTAAATCTTTATCTATAGCATTGAAAGAAGATGTCTATTTGAAGGCTTGTAGTAGAACCTATAGGATTTCCCTAACCATAAATCAAGGCTAAAATAAACTTTATTATTCAAGTTGTGGAACATTGAAAAGGATCAAGTGATGTAAGAAGCATCAAGCATATTACACCAAGGAACCTTGAAGATCATATTAAAAATCAAGATTGGAACAAATACCTCAAGGATGAAATTAGAATAGTAAGAGGCATCTTGGAGAATCCTTTGCAACAAAAATGGAGGACTAAGGTAAGTAATCCTTGAGGTACGTATAATTATTTTTATTACATAATTATCTAATCCTTATTATATTAGGGTTTTGAAATCTCTTTTTTTGGTTCTAGGATTTGTAATAATGAAAAAGTTGTTGGCATCCAAGTTCTTATAAAACCTAGTTGATTGAGGAACCCTAACCCTATTTTCTTTTGTTCCCTCATAGAAGCCCTAGTTTTGGTTTCTAGGGTTTTTAGTTAGTCTAAGGAGAAATTAAGAGCCCCAGTAAGTATAGAATTGAATTTGAAACCATAGAATTGATATCTTAGGGTTTTGAGTTTGTTATATCATACTCTTGTGCTTGTATACTTTTGGTACATGTCAAGTAAATATTGCAGATACATATAGAAATGTTGATATATAAATACTAAGAAAGAATTCCTTCAAGAAGAATCTTCCACATTCTCATAAAATAGAAGTAGTATTTTTTATTTCTTGTATATTTAGCTTTATCTTTGTTACTTGATCATTATCCTTTCCTTGGAAGGACTAAACTTGCAGGTATAAGGATTATGGCTAGATTCAGAGGGAGATTTTAGAGGAAAATCTTGTATCATGAAAGAAGCCTTGTTGCAGAACAAACCCTACAAGGTTTGTGAAAGGAACAACTCAAGGAATGTTAAAGACTTGTAGCAGATATTCTTCATATAAGAATGCATAATCGTTTTACTTATTACTAACTTTCATGTCTAAGGTTTCATTATAAATATTCTTATGTTGTTGAAGATAATTGACCTTTAGATCAAATCAATCCTTTTCATACTATATATTCTTTGTTAACTTTGGTAAAACCATAATCTTTAGGGTTTAACATAAAACCCTCTCCTACTTAGGCTTTGTTGATAAAATCTAGAACATATAATGAAATCATAATCTCTTGATGTTTAAGAATTGTTGATATAAAACCCTAGTTTTTTGTGGTTTGTTGTTGTTGTTTAGGTTTTATGATGAAACCCTAGATTTTCAGGGTTCGATGAATTATGGTTTGATGACAAAACCATTGTATTTGTTAAACCTAGGAATGAAACACTAGGTGTATATGCTTCCATATGATTGAAACCATAACTTGGTTGAGTTGTTGCATATCTTTGATAATTATATATAAGGTTTACATCAAAACCCTAATAGAAATTGATATAAGTATCTCAGGAATGATAATGATATCTAAAGTTTAGTTTTGATGATGGAATCTAGCTTTTGTGACAAAAACCCTAGCAAAGTTTGTTGTGAGAAGTCTAGGATATGAAAATGTAACCCTAGTCAGTTGCTTCTCTTTTTGTTATCTAAGTTTAGAATTTGATATTTAGAGTTCAATTTTTTTTTGGTAACCCTAGATCCTATCTCTATTATAATTTGATAATCTTAGTTTTACTTTTCATGCTCCTATATATTTCTTCTTGGTTGTACTTGTTGATTAATATTTGTAGGTACATAGTCTTCAAGATATGGAAGATGCTTACCACAGACTTGATGAATTGATGATGATGTTGAGCATTATGCAAATAGGGAGTTGTAAGAATCTTGATAGAATTGAAGTGTACATTGATGATTAATAGATGACCTTATTTCCATGTGAGAAGGAATGATATTCCAAAAGGTTGGAAGTTATCTAATGATATGATGATAAAGCATGTGTAGCTGAGTTGTTGATGGATTTATCCCTTAGTAGAGAAGAAGCTTAGATAAAGAAAGTGTTTAACTCCCCAGTTAAGAGGGAGGGAATATTGTAACAACTATAGTAAAGACCTTGGAGAAAGAGTGAGATCAAATAAAGGCTAAAGAAAGTCTTCAGATGGTAATTCATGAGTTGTATTCACGATTAATAAATTTTTGATTGATGAAGTTGTGAACAAGAATTGGATGTTTTGGAAAAGTGTTGAGGCTGAGTTTGGTGTTGTTGGAGAAGTTGAAGAAGAAATATTTTGTGAAAATATGATGACCTAAGTAACATCAGAATAGTTGAAGACCCCAAAGTTTTGTGCTAGCATACAAGAACATATACAATAGAAGTTTGATAGTGGTTGGGGTTGTGAATCTATTGTACATGCCAAAAAGTGAACAAGTAGTTGATGTGTTGATGAAATATCTTCCCAACATGAAGTTAGTTTATTTTAGGAGCATGCTCAGATTGGTGGATATCACTAATTTGGTTGAGAGGAGAAATGAAGTACCATAAAGCTTCCTATATGATGGTACTTGGGAGGATAGCATGGCCTAGTTACTATTGAGATCTCAGTTGACGTCTAGACCCCAGAGGGAGGGAATCGTGTGGAGGTCAGGTTTAGTGTTGATACTTGGGCCCTTGTAAGGGTTAGTGTCAAGGCATAGAGGACTAGATGGTATCTATATCTTGTTGGATGGATACCATTGGTGTATCTTGATGGTACCTATAGTGGCAATTTCCTAGATGACAACTTAGTCTGTGTTGAGAGGATACCTTGGCAATGATGGTATCCCAAGCATTACATATGTTACTGTACTCTTTTTAAGAACATTTCAAATTGAGATCAACCTAGTACCAGTTGAACAATTAGAATACATCCCTAGCTAAGAGGGAGTGTTGAGAAATGAAACTAGTATCACTCTTCATAATTGTATTTTGGTCATGATGTAATATATTTGTCAAAAGAAAGAAAAAAGAAAATTTATTGTAAAAGAAAATTAATTTATAAGCATCGGTTTCATGCTTTATTTATTTGTGTTTATATTTAAAGCCTCCATTGAAGGATTATAGGGTTGATTCATAAGTTATTGTCGATGTCTAGACCCTTCTTAGGCTCTCTATGTCAAAAGAAGAAAAATATATGTGTATCAAAATGTATCTATTTGCTCCTCCACCAATTCATCTTCGTCATCAAGCAACTAAACTTCCTCATCAAGGAAGTTGGCTCCATTAAAGATGATTCGACCCCAAAAAAGGTTATATATAAATAGAGATTTCGACTTAGTATGACATCAATCTCATGAAGTAATTCAATCTACAATTTAAGGAAGAAAGAAGTGTGAAATGCTTAGAAAGGAAGGTCTACTCCATTACAAGAATAAACAAGGCTAGTGAAGTGGAAGAGGATTAAAATTTATTCTTGTTCTATCCACATGTGTGGAATGACTAAATAAAATGTACGAAGTTGCAGGACTAAAGATATAGGTTGAGAACTTCAGAAGTTGCAGAAGAGACCAAAACTCCATTTGACTTGGATATTTGAGATGCATTCATGTTGACTTTTGAGATATTAACTAGTATTCTTTGGAAGTTGAGTTGGTGGATTGGAGGAGGTCATACTATTAGTCAAAAGGTCTTGGTTGTCTCATTTCTTTTGGTTCTTAAAGAAAATAAGAGATTTGTTTGGGTTTTCCTCTCTAGGAGAGGTTTTAGCATTGACTTATAGCCTACATTTGGTGTGTATTTGTCTTTGATGATCTTCATGTTTTGGTATCTGTTTGATCATGAAGAACATAATAATAATAAGCAAAAGAAGAATTTAATCAATCAAGTAAAAGAATGAGACAAACAACTATAAACATAAGATAAATCAACATCATTGGCTGCCCTAAGAATACGTATTGCAACATCTCTTTGTTGTGCACGTGTTTGTCTCTATACATAATTTGTTCAAATGTGGTTTTTCCAAAAAGAAAAAAAAATATTGTTAATTTTTTGCTTATTTGTTATATATAAATATAGAAAGAGATTTGTGATGAACATGAAAATCCCAAGTTATATTCATTAGAAGGTATTTAAACTTGAGATAGTTTTAGTAATATTTCTCTTCAATGCCTGTAAAATATTCTAAAATATGTTAAGAATGAGTCATATATTTTCAACCATGTGATTAACATCTTTTACCGAAAGTCATTACATCGAACTCAATTAGGAAGATATCAAGCAAATCCTTCTCATATTGCACTATTGATCTGTCTCTATGTAGAGATCATGTCTATCTAAAAATCAAAACAAATCGCTATAATTAGGATATTCCTTTCGATATTGTTTTTCATCATACCAATATTTTTAAAATTATTCCATTGCCCTGAGCAAGGGTAAAGGCTAGGTAGTAGAGCAATGAGTACACATTTACCTTGTATTAGTTATGCAATTTTATTCCTACTTACATTTTCTTCTAAACTAAGATCATTTAGGTTATGCAACAACCCCAATTCTTTTGGTATCCTACCACCCAAAACATTATAAGATAAATACATGTACATAAGCGCAGTGCAATTGCCCAAATGCATAGGGATGTGACCATTTAAATAATTGCTTGCAAGATTAAGATAAGATAGGTTTCTCAGTGAACCCAAAGTCGAAGGGATTGAACCACTAAAATGGTTAGATGAAAGGTCAAGATAAGATAGGTTTCTCATGTAGCTTAAGGTGGAAGGGATAGGACCACTGAAATTGTTACCGAAAATGGATAATGTACGGAGAGATGTGCAGTTGCTCAAAGAAGTTGGAATACTTCCACCCAGATGACTAGAATCAATACTGAGCTGTTCCAACTCGATCAGGTGACCAAAGTCTACTGGTATGGTCCCTGTGAAGTTGCTTCCTAAAAGGTCGATCCTTTTGAGGTGTGTATGATTACACAGTGCTTTGGGAATAGATCCTCCCAGGTACCAATCGTAGCTAAGATCAAGTATTCTCAGCGCTTTAAGCTCCCCGAATCCAGTTGGAATTCCTCCTATAAAATAATTACCAGAGAGATCCACTGTGTGCAATAAGGAGAGGTTGCCCAGAGATGGGGAAAGGGTACCATTCAATACCATACTGGGAGCATTACAGAGAAGTATTACGGAGAAGTATGCAGGTAATACCATACTAGGAGCATACCTATGCCATATAGGGCGGGAGATATAAAGATAAAGTAACTCGACCTATTGACTCCTAGGATTCTTGGGTGGCTAGTGAGAGTGGGAAAAGACAATGGTGTGTGGCTAAAAAATTGACTTAAATGATGAGAGATGCCATTCGAGAAAGTGGAAAGATAAATGTGTGTAAGCTTCTGGTCTTTCGGTGAGTTGGAAAAATTAGGGAAAGATGAATGGGTGTGGGACACTAAAACATTTTATAACATCTCTAATTTTATAACAATAAAACCATCGGTTTAATATGATAAATGGATGGATGAGCATGTATATATATCTCCTCACCTTCCCAAATAAAATTATAAGAATAAGTGGTGATGCGTCTTTATTTCTTCCATTCAAAACAAAATACTTTCAACTTTTATTTTATTTTACTTTTATAATAACTTGTTCTATTTGAACTTTTAAATAAATGTTAATGTGTTAATTAGTCTACTTTAGATAGCTTGAGACAATAATATTGGTTGAAATAGGTAAGCTTGGATCTTTAAGTGAATGAAGTTATTTAATGTTATATATTTCACAACTTAGGTTTAGGCTGTGTATTTAGTTTATAATAGCATAGTTTAATGAGGTGTTACTTCTTTTAGAAAAATAATGGAAATTTCAATATGATTTTGATTATAAATTTGACTCAATTTTTTTGAAATTTAGGTTACAGTGGTCAAGTTTCAAGGTTTTGGGTGCCCAATGATTTTTGGTGGTGTTGAATCCATTTCCACCATCAAAAACAAGATTCAAGCACTCCTCACATCAATTATTTTGAAAAAAAATGACCACACTACCATGACACATCGTTTAAAATCTCATGCTTGAGTTATGAATAATGTCATGGTTTTAAATATTTTTATCAATTTCAAATTTATTATGGGTATTTGGTTACTTTTTATGTAATTATGGTGATATCATCCAGAATAAGCCTTAAAAATTTTTAATTTAACTGTCAATAATTATTAAGTGAATGATATGGTTTTAACTTCCACAATATTTTAAAATAGTCACAAAATAAAGATTAAGATTTATCTCAAACTCTTTTAATTAAAATGATTAATAAAAAATTGTCATATTAACATGTGTCATATCAACATAAGTTATGATTTTTGGGGCAATGTGGTATTAGTGAGTCATGGTATAAGCCCATAGTATTGTAACAAAATCAATTTACAAGTTAAGAATCTCCATCATAAAGTGGGGAACAATATCCATGATTAAGAATTTTGTTATCTATTTTTTAAAATGTATATATGTTTAAGTCATATACCAATTCTTTTTATAATGATTTTTTTTTAAATAAAACTGTAATTTAGTTATTTTTTATGAATTTTTTAAGTTTGGAAATTTGAGATGCATCATGATGTAAGTGTTTTTATAGCTATCAATATGTACCAACGATTTTATATATATAGCCACTTTAGTAGTATATACTTTTTATATCATCAAAGATTTAGGTATAAATGTGAGAAAATTATAAAAGACTGAGTTGAAAAATTCAAAGGCAATAATAGAGAAACAAAAATGATCTCTTTAAATTAAGTACAAATGTCATAAATTCAAGGAAATTTAACCACTACTTCAATAAAATTAATGAAGTGACTTGAAAATTTCAAATGTAATTTAATATAAAACTTTAAGGAAATGGTAGTGCTAATTGTGTGTAGGTATGAGAAAGTGATGCAAGAGAAACCATTTCCTACCATGCCAATTTTTTATAATAAATTACTTCTACATTGTCTTTATGAATCCCATGGTTATACAAAACCCCAACAACATGTATGATCTATATCATTTAATCATGTTAATTAAGTATGGACAACTACAATTGATAGATCATTTGTTGTAATAAATAATGATATCATCATATAAACATGATATATTAAATGTGGAGACTTAAAGGAAGAAAACACTAACAATGTGCTTAGCTTAATTTCTTTATTTTTTAATCATTTTCTACATAAATATTAAAAAACAAGCCTTAATTCCTTCTTCTTCTTAATTTCAAAGATCATTGGGTTGTCAAGCTAAAGAGCATTTTACCCTCAAGCATTCTTTAGTCTATTCATTCTTCAACCATTTCTTTCGTCATGGGTTCCTCATGTTCCTACATATTACAACTTCCATGTCCAACACTTCATGAAAGGTACTTTCTTCCCCTTCTCTTAGTTTTGTTGGAAAAATGCAAAGTGGCAGTTATTAATTCCAACTTTCCTTAACCTTAATATTTGATTGTGAACTTAGTTAGTCTTCTTGTGTTATTTATTTAGATATTATTATCAAACAAATAGCAAGAACAAAAATAGTAGCAACAGAGGACATAGAAATCAGGCTCTCAGTGAGGGAAAAAACCCCTCCAATGGGAAAACCCAAAAAAAATTCTCTTCTTATTGGATCTACTTCAATGAGACAACAAAGACCCAATCCCTAGACCAAGTCCTCCTCCAAGTACCAAGTCAACCCTTTCAGTTATGTCTTTCCATAATCTAGCACCAAACAACTTCAAACTGCAACTTCGATTTTCTTGCTTTAGTACTATTGCTCTGACCTACAACTTTAGCCCTATAGCTATTGTAGAAAATCTAAGTCAATGCTTCAAGAACTCTTCCTTGGTCAAGGCATCTCCTTCCAAGATCAACGAAGTCAAACCAAAATATCTTTCTCTCCTAGCTAATTGATACTGGAACTCGAACCTACAATTTTTGCCTTCTTGGAAGCTGCAGAAACCCTAATCCTTTGCATGTGTGTGAGAGATAGAGCCCAAACATAAGATTTCCAAACTTCCTTTCTTCTTTTAGGCCTCCATTTTCTTTTTCTCTTGCTTCCCACCTATAGATCCAACTTCCTTCTTGAAATTGAATTTGTGAGTGAGCGAGTCACAAATGGGGTCGAAGTACTTGTATTTATAGCCTTTCCAAGGGGTTGAATTGCCTTCTTTATGCTGACTTGAAGCTACCAGGGCCAAATTGTACTTTTGGAGCTTCCAGGACTTTCTAGACTAAAAAATAATTCCTTATTTAATTACATTTTTCCTAGAAGGGTCTTATAAACATGATGTTGACTTTCTTCACTCATGGCAGTGACTCCTATGACCTAACAAACCCTAGAAGCATGACGAACATGCTTTTACCTAGAATACCATCAATAATGAGCATGAAACCTATGCTTTAAAATAATAACTTTTTCTTTTCTTCTCTTATTCGTTACATAAAATACATATTGAAATGAGTACAACAAGAATTATGAAGATTGAAACTAATTACATTTCCAACAAGTCTAGCAACAAATCTTCCTTATGCAACATCATCTTATCCTCTATTAACATAGCATTTGCTTCCTCATTTTTATTTTATTCTTCCCATTGCATAGGCTCTTCTTACTTTGATACCGTTTTATATAAAAGTTATCACCCCCCTACAATATCAATGTATCATAATGGACCATCCCATCTATATAGTCATCATGAATCACATGATTACACAAAAACCTAAGATTTATGATCTATGTAATTTACCGATATGAATCAACTATTAAATAATAATAAATAATACATTTACTATTTGCATATGGGTTGACTAAGTTGGAAAAGGGGGGGTGGGGGGGGAGCGGTTGTGTTTCTATTGCCCCACCAACTGATGACTCGATGTGATGTGGGAACATGCCCCTGCCCCCCCCTATAGATCCAACTTCCTTCTTGAAATTGAATTTGTGAGTGAGAGAGTCACGAATGGGGTCGAAGTACTTGTATTTATAGCCTTTCCAAGGGGTTGAATTGCCTTATTTATGCTGATTTGAAGCTACTAGGGCTGAATTGTACTTTTGGAGCTTCCAGGACTTTCTAGACTAAAAAATAATTCCTTATTTAATTACATTTTTCCTAGAAGGGTCTTATAAACATGATGTTGACTTTCTTCGCTCATGGCAGTGACTCCTATGACCTAACAAAATCTAGAAGCATGACGAACATGCTTTTACCTAGAATACCATCAATAATGAGCATGAAACCTATGCTTTAAAATAATAAATTTTTCTTTTCTTGTCTTATTCGTTACATAAAATACATATTGAAATGAGTACAAAAACAATTATGAAGACCGAAACTAATTACATTTCCAACAAGTCTAGCAACAAATCTTCCTTCTGCAACATCATCTTATCCTCTATTAACATAACATTTGCTTCATCATTTTTATTTTATTCTTCCCATTTCATAGGCTCTTCTTACTTTGATACCGTTTTATATAAGAGTTATCACCCCCCTACAATATCAATGTATCATAATGGACCATCCCATCTATATAGTCATCATGAATCACATGATTACATAGAAACCTAAGATTTATGATCTATATAATTTACTGATATGAATCAACTATTAAATAATAATAAATAAGACATTTACTATTTGCATATGGGTTGACTAAGGTGGAAAAAGGGGGGGTGGGGGGGGGAGCGGTTGTGTTTCTATTGCCCCACCAACTGATGACTCGATGTGATGTGGGAACATGCCCCTGCCCTCCCCCCCCATAGATCCAACTTCCTTCTTGAAATTGAATTTGTGAGTGAGCGAGTCACAAATGGGGTCGAAGTACTTGTATTTATAGCCTTTCCAAGGGTTGAATTGCCTTCTTTATGCTGACTTGAAGCTACTAGGGCTGAATTGTACTTTTGGAGCTTCCAAGACTTTCTAGAATAAAAAATAATTCCTTATTTAATTACATTTTTCCTAGAAGGGTATTATAAACATGATGCTGACTTTCTTCACTCATGGCAGTGATTCCTATGACCTAATGAAACCTAGAAGCATGACGAACATGATTTTACCTAGAATATCATTAATAATGAGCATGAAACCTATGCTTTAAAATAAGTTTTTCTTTTCTTCTCTTATTTGTTACATAAAATACATATTGAGATGAGTACAACAATAATTATGAAGACCGAAACTAATTACATTTCCAACAAGTCTAGCAACAAATCTTCCTTATGCAACATCATCTTATCCTCTATTAACATAACATTTGCTTCCTCATTTTTATTTTATTCTTCCCATTTCATAGGCTCTTCTTACCGTTTTATATAAGAGTTATCAGCCCCCTACAATATCAGTGTATCATAATGGACCATCTCATCTATATAGTCATCATGAAACAAATGATTACATGGAAACCTAAGATTTATGATCTATGTAATTTACTAATATTAATCAACTATTAAATAATAATAAATAAGACATTCACTATCTGCATATGGGTTGACTAAGGTGGAAAAAGGGAGTGGGGGGAGCGGTTTTGTTTCTATTTCCCCACCAACTGATGACTCGATGTGACGTGGGAACATGCCCCTGCCCCCCCCCCCCCCCCCTATAGATCCAACTTCCTTATTGAAATTGAATTTGTGAGTGAGCGAGTCACAAATGGGGTCGAAGTACTTGTATTTATAGCCTTTCCAAGAGGTTGAATTGCCTTCTTTATGCTGACTTGAAGCTACCAGGGCCGAATTGTACTTTTGGAGCTTCCAGGACCTTCTAGACTAAAAAATAATTCCTTATTTAATTACATTTTTCCTAGAAGGGTCTTATAAACATGATGTTGACTTTCTTCACTCATGGCAGCAACTCCTATGACCTAACAAACTCTAGAAGCATGACGAACATGCTTTTACCTAGAATACCATCAATAATGAGCATGAAACCTATGCTTTAAAATAATAAATTTTTCTTTTATTCTCTTATTCGTTACATAAAATACATATTGAAATGAGTACAACAACAATTATGAAGACCAAAACTAATTACATTTCCAACAAGTCCAGCAACAAATCTTCCTTATGCAACATCATCTTATCCTCTATTAACATAACATTTGCTTCCTCATTTTTATTTTATTTTTCCCATTTCATAGACTCTTCTCACTTTGATACCGTTTTATATAAGAGTTATCACCCCTATACAATATCAATGTATCATAATGGACCATCCCATCTATATAGTCATCATGAATCACATGATTACTTAGAAACCTAAGATTTATGATCTATGTAATTTACTGATATTAATCAACTATTCAATAATAATAAATAAGACATTTACTATCTGCATATGGGTTGACTAAGGTGGAAAAAAGGGGGGGTGTTGTGTTTCTATTGCCCCACCAACCGATGACTCGATGTGACGTGGGAACATGCCCCTGTGGCCCCCCCCCCGCCCGCCCCCTCTCCCTCCTCCCCCACCCCTAGAGAACATTCATGTAATGAATAGCATGACAACCATTGTTACAAGGAAACCCATGCAAACAAACACTTTAAGAGATATACGAAGGTATGTAATTGGTCATAGTACTGCACCCATGCATCAACTTGCTCACTGCAATCTTATCAATCCATCCACATTCAATGAGGAGCCATTAATTGATGCCTCATTGGGATTGTACATGCTACTTAAAGATTTTCTCAGCAAACACATAGATGAAGATCATTATATTGAGGTGGCCTCAACAATTCTTTTAATGTATTCATGTCAATTATATAAAGCGATGTATTAATATCAATTATGGGTAAAAGCATGGAGTTGGGTTAATGTTTTTGGTGAAATAGGTTATGTTTTGGTGGAAACAATAATGGCTCAATCGATCCATTCAAGAGCTCGATCAAGATCGGGGTGCTAAAAAATAGCTCGATCAAAGGTTAAAAACCAACCCTTAATCTTCGAGAACAACACCGCTCCCTTCAGTTGATCAAAAAAGTCACCAATCCTCGACAAAGAGTACCTATTCTTAATCGTCACCTTGTTCAACTGCCCATAATCGATGAATAACTTGAGGGCACCATCTATATTCTTCAAAAACAACATTGGTGCACCCCAAGGCAACACACTTGGCCTAATGTATCCCTTGTTAAGCATTTCCTTCAACTGCAACTTCAATTCCACTAACTCTAGAGTGCTTATCGTGTACGGTGCCTTTGATGTTGGTCCTACTCATGGTTCCAACTCAATAGAAAATTCCACTTCCCTATGAGGCAATAAATTTGAGATATTTTTTGGGAATACATCCTGAAACTATTGTAAAACTAGGTACCTGTTCAAGACCTTAGCATCCTCAACATCCTTACCTTTGTCATTGGAAATATGCACTGCAAATAAGACACACCCTTTCCTGCAATTGTGCTTTGCCTACATAGTTGTAACCATTCTAACTTGTGTCGCCTTATTCTTATCAAGCAAGAATCTCCACTCTCCATTGTCATCAAAGCAATCAATAGCCTTATCATAGCAGTCCACCTTAGTACTGTGAAGATACAACCAATCCATACCTAGAAGCATATTGTACGAACCTAATGGAAGTACATTCACATGTGTTGATGTAGACATACCATTCAACTCAAATGCACAAACTCTTACCCAATGATGAAATCATTTCTTAGTACCTGTATCCAACTTCACTAACCAAGAATATGCATGTACTTCTTTATTGAAACCATGCTTATCCACCATGTCAGGACTTATATAACTATAGTTATATCCAAGGTCAATCAATATAGAAACAACTTGATTACAAAGCTTACCTTCTATCTCAATAATATATGCATGCTGATCAACCTCCTTATTATCCAAAGATGCATAAATTCAAGGAAAACTATCCAACATCCCCAACCGTCTGTTCTTCTTGAGCACTGTAAATCTGTAGTATGCCACCCTAATGTTGCACACAATCTCTCCTACGATGATCTTGGCCACAAGTCCAATACCGTAAAGTCTTCTTGCCATCACCCTTGTTCTACTCCTCAAACTAAAATCCTTGTCCTTTGTTAGTTGTATTGAATCTCTTATGTGACACTACGTTCTCTTTGTTGCTTGTATCTGGTAATCTTCCTCGCTTCTTATCCCACTTTCCCTTTTTATTGTCATTACCATTCCACTCCTATTTGGATTCATATATATATTTTGATTTCTCATAACCACACTTTAATTTTTTTTATGGCTTCCTTCAATGATCTAGGCCCATTAATATCAATCTTGTCCTTGAATGTTATCGACAACCCAATGATGAATCTCTGAATCTTAGGTTTCTCCTTCTTAAGACAAGACATATACCTCAATAACTCCAAGAACCTACTAGTATACTCATCATTATTCATATATCTTGTAACAACTCTCATGCAAATTCCGTGTAATAAAATTAAATAAAGGAAAAATAATAACCATGGATGATGGGACACTTATTCCAAGTTGAATGTTGGTCAAAATCCTAGTGATGGGTATCACTTGTGATTGTTTATGGCTAAGGAAATTGGCAAAGGCAATGGCTTAGGCTTTGGAAAGGCAAAATGGAATTTTTGGCACATTTAATTATGAAAATAATGGAAATTGGGAGAAAAGGGAGGCAAAAGGTCACGGGTTGCATGTGAGGAGAAAATTGAAGGAAAATAATGGAAAATGAAGAAAATAGAGGTCTCATTCATAAAAAGGCTTCTAAGGATTAGTTGTTAGCCTTTTTTCAGTTCAGTTTTGGAACTCTCTCATTATTCTCTCTCTCTCTCTCATACTCTTGGAGACTTAGATTTTTCTTGGATCACTCTTGGTGGGTGTTGTATACTTGGATTATTGGATCAGGAAGGTAAAGGAAGAGTAGAAAAGTGCAAGAGGGAATCAAGATTAATAGTTACATCATATTTTCTTGTAGGTACTGAGTTGCTATGTTTCCTTCACTAGTTTTGGCATGCATCGCATATAAATGTTGGTTTTTGGTTGTGATCTGTCATTGGCATGGTGGATGGTCGGGATTGACAGTGGACTCCCTAGCATTTCCATTTCGTGGATAGCCATGGTGATTATGGGTTTACTTTCATTGTTTGTTTTTGGTTGGTTCTCATGTTTCCTTAGCTTGGGTTGAGTTACTAGTCCTAGAAGCCTTCGTTGGACAAATGATCTGGAAGCCCTGTAATAGCTTGGGCTGAGTTACTAGTCTTGGAAGCCTTGGTTGGATAAACGCTCTGGAATCGTTAGGTGAGTTGAGTTACTTGTCCTAGAAGCCTTGCTTGGAAAAATTCTCTATAAGCCTTGCATAATATGTGGGTTGAGTTACTAGTCTTAAAAGCCTTGGTTGGCGAAACGCTTTGGAATCCCTGGAAGGACTGGATGGAGACCAATTTGATGATGATTTTGTGATATCTGACAATGAGGTGGAATCACTATTTGATGGGTTGAGGTGTATGGCCTTTGGAAGCACTAGATGATTTTGATTGATGTGTTCTATGAGATCCCACATTCATGCTTGGAATATGGCATAGGGTTGAATGGTTGAAGAGAGATTTGGATTTTCCATTCTAGGATTGGGTGGAACATGGAAGTCCCATCTCGAGTTTGGATTTTGTATCATTAATGAAAGGTTATTTCTCCTTTTAATTCTATGATTATTATGATGGATTATATGTGCTATATATGACTATGATTTCATTGATATTTATGTCCCTAATATGTTGGTTATGTATGTTATGACAAGAGCCATGTGTGGTTCTCATCATGTTTTTACTTGTAATTGAATGATCAATGTATCTATGACCTAATGGATGGAATGGAAGTTTATGTGTTGAGGCATCAATTGTTCTTAGCAATTCTCAGCTAAGTATGAGACCCCTATGCTCAAAACTATTATTTACACCTGTAGATTACATATTCGCAATATGTTTGACGAAATGCATATCATGGCTAGTAGGCGTCCAGTGAAGGTATTGAACAAGGGGTTTCTTGATGTTGTCATGCCTACAACATGAGAGCCACCAAGGCTTAAGTTGTCCAAATGTTCAGTGGGACCCAAGGGCAAGCTGTCTAGAGTATTGGTTTGGTTCCTGAGAGTCTTATAGTTGATATTAAATGTTTGTATGGTGTGTTTCCATTAGTTGCACTTCCTTAACATGACTTAAGAGGTCAAGTCATATCATAGTGGCCCCTTGTCACATGTTTACCCCGACTGGCCAGTTCCTTGGGTAGATGTGGGTAGAGGGTGTACATGGTTCACCCCTTGAACTCGATGGGCTATGTGTTGGTCATGCATGCAGGTTAATTTCATGTGTGTCTCTCACACTTGTATTCAATGTGCTTATTTCATTTTCATGATGTTGTTCATGGTTGAAGTGATCTTGTCATTTGAAACTTGATGTTTTGTTGTGGAATGCATCATCGTGAGTATATGACTCGATACATGTCAATTTATGTCACTTACATGTATCGTTGTAGTATGATTGGTTACATTCTTTTATGTTTGGTTACATTATTATATGCTCGGTTGCATGTATCATTCTTGTAGGTTTGATTTCAAGTATCATGCATCCATGCTTGATCAAACGTGTTTAGGCATATGTGTGGATGGTTATGCATCACTTATTCATGTTCATGTTTGCCCATGGTCAAGTGTATAGTGATTCAATGATGGTGGTTGTCATGCACGAGGTTGTGGTGTGTGTCATTATTGAGATCATTCATTGATGACTAGACCCTAGCTAGAATGATGGCTCCATGGTCATGTGCTTGTGTTTTATGTTTCTATATGCTGTCATGATTATGTTATACATGTATCACGCCGATTTTTTGATATTGCAGACTTAAAATAAAAGTAATACTTTTAATTAACAAGACTTTTAACCATGGATACTACCAACCATACCATACCATGGGTCATCAATACCACATGCCCAAAATCCATTCACATTTACAATCAAAACATTTTATAAATAATTTTTTAAAAATTTAATTCTATTATATTTTTGGGCCAAGAGACACTCTCCACCCCAATATGGAATAGTTGTTGTAATGTCTAGTTATATTATGTTATCTAAACATTTTGACCAGGTCAAATTACATAAAAATAAAAAATGTAATTATTAATTAAACCATTTTGACTTAGTAAAATTATATAAAAGTAAAAATTAAACTAAAAAAATAAAATTAATAAATAAACCAACCTAAATCCATCTAAACTGCGAACCTATAAAGCTTCGAGAGGGATCAAATCTCTCGACGTGCAAATCTTTCTTCAATTTTTGCACTCAAAAAAGAGGTTTTCACTTTGAGGGATTTGATTTGTAACAACATATACATCCCTTCTAATACTATTGATATGAAGAAATTAAAACTTAGTGAAATAAAACAATTTATTTATTCCTTATTTATCGCTTTATTGTTTAATCAACCATAATTTTTTATAAATTTAATTCCACTATGATAAACATCAACAAGAGTCTAGTATTTAGGTTATCTGTAAAGTTTCCAAAAATATGAAATTGATTAAATTCCCCTCATTAATTTCTAGGTTTTCATATGCCTCACACCTAACAAATCTACAAGTATAAGATTTGTCGATATTTAATGGTTGGTATTCACATGTTTTACCTATAATGTTTATATGCTATAATTGTTCTGGCAACAAATATTAATCTAGCCCATACCAACACATCATGTCAATATATAGATCATTGACACGCTGTGAGGAATACCTACTATATTAATGATGATCCATCTCAATCTTTTTGCTAGGGTTGCCTGCCCTAATTTGGACCATATATCTCGAAGGAGTGAATCTAATGGTGGAGGTCGCTCCAGGATAGTTGAGGTAACTAACTGCCTCCCTAGCCCCGACTGAAATTCCCCCTTCTTGTCAAAACTGCTTGGATCTCTGCAACCTATCTCCTGTAGAGTTTTGATAATGCTCAAGAATTTTTCAACACAGGTACACAAATTTTCTCTCTGAGTTTTTCTAAGCCACGACCATCAACACCATAACTTGTTTAGCATGTTTTTTTTATATCCCTTGCTCACCATACATTGGTGATTGCAGGCTCAGTGCCCAACATCCATGACATGTTGTTCGCTAGAGTCTTGGTTGGTCTTAGGGCACAGGTACTCACAACATAGTTCTTCGATTATCCTTATTGAAGACTTCAACGATTTTCACCAACATCCTTACATATTCTCATGTAGGTTTTTACTATGCCACTACACCAAGGCTAACTACCATTGATAGGTGAGAACCAACACCAATGCTTTGTTGTGTTTTACATTCTTCCTTATTACCAGGTTTGAAGCTAAGACTTCAATTAAATTGCACCTTTATTTATTTACATGTAAATGGTTACAGTTTCCAATTGTTTTTGGTTATCAAGGAATTTTCACAGTGACCACATTATGTCCCCCACTCTTTATTGTAACAGGTTATCCTACATGACAATGTTAACTTACCCTTTCTTCCTCATTGGCTTGTATAAAGTTCACGGCTAGGGTTTCATTTTTTGTTTTATGAATCCATCCAATTTATGAACAAAGTTTTGATTAGCTAGCCCTAGGGTTTGATAGTGATATATCTTGTTTAGTCTGAGTTAGAAGTTAGGGTCTGTCCCGATAATAAGATTGTCAAATGTATTTTTGTTATATCTAGTTCTGTAAATTATGAGGTCTCATTTTCTGCTATAATTACCCAACAATATTTTGTGTACAAATACCTTTATGTTACATTTTCCTTGGGCAATAATATGATCTAGGAGCATATATAGTTTTCACTATTTTCTTAAAAGGGTCAATTATGCAGTAGTAACTTGTAATGCATGAATGATAATTTGCTCTTTGCAAGATATGGCAAGGAAATATGAATTCTTGTACAAAACTATCTAAAAGTTCTACTTTGTTGTTTCTTTTTCGTTGTGTACTTGTGATAAATCTTCTTCTCTTTTATGTCCTACAGGTTCTTGAAATAAGCTAGTTTCCCTATATCTTAACACCTAAATTATTCTATTAAAAGTTCCATTAGTTTTTAATATATTCTGTTAACAAATTCATTCAACTATAAAAAGAACCCCCGTCATCTGATTACTAAGGTCCAACTCTTCTATAGCAGAAGAGAAAGATAATAGAATTTTCTATAGTAACCACGATATTTCTCTTTAGGCATTCAATTGAATATATGCATTTATTGTCCTATTGGTAATTAATTTCCAACAATTTGGTGAAGTTCATTTGTTTATTGTCTTGAATTGAAAGTTGCATGTTTTAAATATTTACAACTATTTGTAGTAGTGTATCAAATGGTTATATGTTGCATATTTCAAGACTTTTCTACGGTATTGTCTATAGTTTCAGTTCATATATTTGTATATCTTGATTGTTTATCCTTTTAAAGGTCATGGGGCTGTTCCTAGCAGCCGGTGAATTGTCTAGCTTTAGGAACTAGCCCAATTCCTTAATCAAAGTCATAATTTACCGAAACTTGGTCACCTAGTCACCACTCTAGGTTACCCAATGCTTCAGCTATACTTATTATTTTCCCTTTTGATGTTTAATTCTGGAAAATTACTTTTTCAATTGTTTCTTTGTCCTCTTATTACTTACTTCTATAGGGTTACCACCTAACCCTGACTGTAATTCCAGACAAGACATTCTACATATATTTAATAATTTTCTTTTTCTATAACTGTCCTAATCACATATTTCTTTTTTGAAAACATTATGTACAAATAATCAATCAGTTCTTCGAAACATTTTTCCTAAAAACCATTCTTTCATCAGTTCTTTAATGAATGTTGACAAATAAAAATTTCCAAGAGATTCTACCAAACCTTTTCCATATCCATAATTATTTTGTCAGAAACCTCCTCTTACAGACATAAAAAAATAAATAGTACGACAGTTTTAGTACTTATCTGCATCCCGATAATCCATTCTGGAAAACTTGTTTAGGAAGACCACTCCTCCCTATCAGTGAGAATGACTATTACATCCTGTTCTCCCCCCTAGCTCTCCCAATTTCCAGAGAGTTTGTTCGACTTAGAGTCCTTTTGGTAAATTAATTTGCATGAGAGCTTCACTTAGCATAGCCAAAACTTATAGTCTTCTATTCGACTTAGAGCCTTCCACTTTTCCTAACTAGCTCAGGAATTCACTCTTAGGGTAGTGTCCTACCTCCAATGAGTATCCTCCTCTAAACTTCTTCCAGCCAAAAAGAACAAGAGAAACCTCTTCCTCTTCGAGATATTCCTTTAAATATCTAAGTGGTAGGAGAAAAATGTCCTTCTGAACTGTCTAGAAATTGGGAAATCTTGTGGGTCTTCCTATGAGTTTTCCTTTCCAGATTAAAACATTAATCATAAAAATAATATTAAACTTCTTTTAAGAGTGTATCAAAATTTCATTAGGTTCTTAACCAACCTAAAAAATTACCAAATTGAAAGTAAAGTAATTAACAATAATTCTAACTATTTTTTTTCTAATGCAACTTGGGGTGTTACATCTCCCCCCATTTATGCGTAACACCATCCTCAGTGTTGACCCAGTCTTGAAGAAAACCAGGATAATCTTGTCGCAGAAAGAATTCATATTTCCAAGTAGCTTCCTCTACACTAAACTGCTTCAACTCCACTTTAACTTGGGTGATAGCTCGCCTCCATATCATTATTTCTCTCTAAAACTCTTCATGTGGCTCGACCTGTAACATCAACTATGTATAAGTCATTAATCATGCAGTACTAGGTCAAGGAAAGAAAGAAATATATAGTTGTGTGTGTGTGTGTGTGTGTTGTTAATACCCCCTTTACATACACATCTTTCCAATTAATGATGTGTCTCATGTCATATACATATTTTTTTAACAATGAGACATGAAATACATTGTCGAATCATATGTGACTCGGTAATGCAAGTTGATAAGCTACTAGACCTATTCTTTCCAAAATTTTAAATGGTCCACAATAGTGAGGAGCTAACTTCGTACAACCTCCCATCTTAAGGAACTCCTTTTGGGCTTCACTCTCACATATACATGATCACCAACATGAAATTCTCTATATGTTTGTTTTTTATCAGCATAAGCTTTTTTTCTATCTGGAGCAGCATTTAAATTTTGTTGCACCTTTCTCACTGTCTCCTCCAATTCTATCAATGTATTTGGCTATAGTATTAACTTATCCTTAGGATTGCTCCAGTTAGTTGGTGTTCTACACTTTTTTCCATACAGTACTGCAAATGGGCCCATCTTTAGAGATTCATGGTAGTTGTTGTATGCAAAATCAACTAAGTGAAGGTACTCTTCCCACTTAGTTGGTTGTTGCATTGCATACATCCTTAACATGTCTTCCAAGACTTGATTTACTCGTTCAATTTTCCAATAAGTTTGTGTGTGATATGTAGTGCTAAACTAAATTTCAGTTCCCAAACCATAAAATAAGGCTTTCCAAAATGCAAAGATGAACTTAATATCTTTGTCGGATATCACTACTTTAGAAGACCATGTAATTTAAAAATTTATTTCATGAATATGTCAACAATTTCTATAGTTTTATATGTGGATTTGACAAGAATAAAATGAGTTGTTTTTCCTAACTTTTCCACCACCACCATGATGGTATTGTTTTATTTCTCGAATCTAGGAAAACCTGTTATAAAATCCAACGTAATTGTATCCCATTTCCACTTGGGAATAGGAAGTGGGTGAATCAGACCAGCTAGATGTTGATGTTCGGCCTTAACCAGCTGACACTCTAAGCATTTAGCTAGGTATTATATGATATCTCTTCTCATACCCAGCCAAAAATAGCCCTTTTTAATTGTAGAAAATAACTTTTGATAGCCCCGGATGTGCCATATATGGACTCCTCTGAAATTCATCTAACATATATTGCCTAATAGTTTTTTGATTTGGCACATAAATCCTCCCTTTAAAAGTCAACAACTGGGTTTTATTTATTCCATAATTAGTTTGTTCTCCAGAATCATGTATTTTCTTAGCTTACTGCCACAGGAATTCGTATTTGGGGTCTTTCATAACAACTTCTTTAATTTGATTTGAGAAATTAATTTATGTCTGGCTGAATGATATTTCATATACGTGATGTAATTTCCTACTTAAGCCATCATCCACCCGATTTTCCTTTCCTTTCGAATGTTTGATGTCAAAGTCAAATTCGTCGAAGAAGGTAGTCCACCTTGCTTGTTGTGCGTTTAAATTGGGTTGCTTAAAGAAACTTGTTAAACTGCTATGGTCTATCATTAAGAGAAACATTTTTCCTAATAAATAATGCCACCACATTTTCAGGGCATGCACCACTACTATGAACTCTAGATCTTACGCCGAATACTTCTGTTCATTATCCTTCAACTTACGTGATCCATAAGTTATCAATTTTCCTTACTGCATTAGCACACCACCAACTCCTTGTTGATAAACATCCATGCATACAATAAATTCCTTCTTAAGGTCTACTACCTTCAGTACAAGGGTTGTGGTTAATAACCGCTTCAAGAGTTTAAAGTTGTGCTGACATTTAGTTGTCCATCGAAAGGCCCTTCCCTTTTTCTACAAAGAGGTAATAACATAAGCAATTTTGGAGGATCCCTTTATAAATCATCAGTAGTAACCTGCCAAACCCATGAAAGGTCTAATATCTACCACAGTTTTGGGTACAGACCATTCCATGATGGTTCTAATATTCTCAGAGTCTATGGCTACACCCTCTGAAGAGATAATATGTCCTAGATATTGGATCTAGTCTTTATAAAAATCACATTTACTGTATTTAGCATATAATTGATTCTCCCGCAAAACTTGCAATACTATACAAAGGTGTTCTTTATGTTCCTCCAAGCCCATAACATGTTCTAAATGTTGTTTTGCAAATATATTCTTCTCTTATTCTAATCCGATGGTAACCTAACTGAAGGTTACCATTCTAGGAGCAGATACTGTTCTCGCTATTTACAATTGTTTTTTTCTTTAAAGGTTAATTATGCAACAATATCCTATAATGCATTAATGATAACTTCCTCTCTACAAGGTACTACATGGGAATATAAATTCTTGTACAAAAATGTTTGAAAGTTCTACACTGTTGTTTCTTTTTCGTTGCATAGCTGTGATAAATTTTCTTCCCTTAAATGTCCTACAGATTCCTGAAATAAGTCAGTTTCCCGACATATTGCCACCGAAATCATTCTATTAAAAGTTCAATTATTTTTTAATATATTCTGTTAACAAATTCCTTTAATTGTAAAAAGAACCCTCGCTGTCTGATTACTAAGGTCCAACTCTTCCGCAGTAAAAGAGAAAAATGATAGATGTTTCTATAGTAACTACGATACATCTCTTTAGGCGTTCAATTGAATATACACATTTCTTGTCCTATTGGTAATTAATTTCCAGCGATTGAACAAAGTTCATTCGTTTATTGTCTTGAATTTAAAGTTGCATGTTTGAAATAATTACAACTATTTGCAGTAGTTTCAATTCATATATTTGTATGTCTTGATTGTTTACCCTTTTAAAGGTCTTGGGACTGTTACTAGCAGTTGGTGAACTACCTAGCTTCGAGAACTAACATGATTCCTTAATCAAAGTCACAATTTACAGAAACCTAGTCACCTAATCACCACTCTAGGTGATTCGATAATGAGATCATTGACAATTAATAAGGTATTACAGACTCATGTGCATGGATTTGTCTATGTTATTTTATGCAATGGATTGATAAGATTGAGAAATACAAAGACAATGAAGCAGTAAACAAAACATAATAGACAACACATAACACATCAAATTTAATGAGGAGTTCACCCAGTACTCTTGGGCTACATCTCCTGGTTCACCCTTCAGTGGTGGCCTCTCTATTATGTCTTCAAGCAGAGTTTTTACAACAGTGAGCTCAATTTGAGCCTCACACACAATAGATGCAACAACAGGAGCTTTGCTTGAACCTCTCAAGACTCTCTGAGTACATAGACTCCCTCAACGCTCTCAGTCACTGTCCTAGCTCTGTCTCTGCACTGCCTACAATACTGCCTGTCCTGTTTGCTCTCTATCTATGGCTTTAAAGCCAATCTGGGTTGTGTTTCTCCTTCTCGGCTTTCTATCTCCTGGGCCTCTGTCCGCTCGAATCCATCTTCCAGCATTACACAATCATTGCATAACACCTCAAGGGGGAGGTGGCCACCTATTCGGCAACATAAGAGTGCCTCGGTCCCTTGAAATCCTTCAGAATCCCAAACGCAGTCGTTTTCTGTTTTACACAGGAAAATGCATTCATGACTGTGAAATTCTGCCAAAACATAGTTCAATTCGGACTTCAAAAAGTCCTTAAATATGGTCTATTTCTCTACATGTCGCAATGGCTTTCCCCTTTGTATTTTTAAAAATGCGTTAAGGCTGTGAAAATACATTAGCAATGGCTTTTCTCCAAACTTGAAACAATATATAATAGCCTTAAGGAACCCTTTCAGGTCCAGCTTATTGCATCGGCCTTCATCCTTCACATTTCGTTTAATAAATGAAAAGTGCGAAAATACATTAAAAATGGCTTTGTTGTGGATCTCAAATTTTATGGAATAATATTGATAAAATGTCGGGTCTGGTTCATCGGATCACACATATACATGTGTATCGGTCCCACTCCATGGTGTTGCTTTGATGCGATATCATGATGCGATTGATCGAAATCGCATATCACGATAACCCTCGGTCATTGTAAGCACTCTTGTAATCCTCGATAGCGATCCTACGATGCAACATGGGTCATCGATCTATACGCTTGATCGATGGTCCTAGTTGACTCCGTCGGTCACCAACGCAAGTGCCATGTGATCTGCACCGATATTCGCTGATTGTCTATGTTGATTGCGATTGCCGATCAGATCTGGACCATTGATCGGCCAGATCCGACGGCTAATGTACATTCACCTGTTCTGCCTCTGATACTCTATTTTTTGACTGTTTTCATGTTTTTTCTCTAGTTTTTGCCTCCCAATAGTGTTTTTCCGCCATTCTAGGGGCTCTTGGCATACGATGATTTTGATCTTTGGCATGATTTTAAGAGTTTTCAAGACTTAGAGAGTGTTCTTGGATCCATTTGGATCACTAGGGTACCTAGTTCTTCAACTATACATATTATTTACCGTTTTGATGTTTAATTCTACAACATTACTTGTTCAATTGTTTCTTTGTCCTCTTCTTACTTACTTCTACAAGGTGACCACCTAACCCTGATTGTAATTTCAGAGAAGAAATTCTACATATATTTAATCATTTTCGTTTTTTGTAACTATCCTAATCACATATTTCTTTTATGAAAACATTTTGTACAAATAAACAATCAGTTCTCTGAATCATTGTTCCTAACAACCATTCTTTCATCATTTCTTTACAGAATGTTGACAAATAAAAATTTCTAGCAGAGTATACCAAACCTTTTCTTATTCATAATTATTTAGTCAAAAACCTCCTCTTACACAGACATATAAAAATAAATAGTAGGGCAACTTCAAAACTTATCTACATCTTGATAATCCATTCTGAAAACTAGTTCAGGAAGACCAATCCTCCCTACCAATGAGAACACCTCTTACATCCAGTCCCCTCGAGCTCTCCCAATTTCTAGACAGTGAGTTCATCTAAGAATCTTTTTGGTCAATTCAATTGCATCGGTGCTTCACTTAGACTAGACAGAACTTATAGTCTTCTATTCGACTTAGAGCCTTCCACTTGTCCTAACCAGCTCAAGAATTCACTCTTAGGGCAATGTCCTACCTCCAAAGAGTATCCTCCTCTAAACTTCTTCCAGCCAAATAGAACAAGAGAAACCTCCTCCTCTCCGATATTTTCCTTTAAATCTCTAAGTGGTTGGAAATCTTGTGGGTCTTCTCATGAGTTTTCCTTTCTAGATTAAAACATTAATCATAAAAATAATAATAAACTTCTTTTAAGAGTGTATCAAAATTTCATTAGGTTCTTAACCAGCCTAAAAAATTACCAAATTGAAAGTAAAGTAATTAAAAGTAATTCTAAGTGTTTTTTTTTTCTAATGGAATTTGGGGTGTTACATGATCCCTCTCGGCTTTTGATAGATCCAGAGTTAAAATGGATCTAAACTAGTAATCTAAACTGGTAAGGAGAGATAAATGGGAAAAATGGTAACTATAAAGATAATAATAAGGAAACATAAATAGGGCCATGGACAATAAGAGGGGAAGATAAATGGGGTCGTGGTTCAGAAATGAACTATGATCTTCTAGTGGTGGTATTTTTTTTAGTGAGAGAAATAGAAAAGGTGAATCTCGTGGTGGTTTTGCAGCAATAGATGCAAAAATTGTGAATCTCATGGTGGTTTTGCAGCGATAGACGCAAAAATTGTGTAATGAATTTTCCATAGTCTAATGAAACTATTTTTTTGTTCTAAAATTTATGGAAATTTTGACCATGTTTTGAAAAACTTTGGCAAGGATTTTTGTAAATCCAAGTTACCACTGTCAAATTTCAAGATTTTAGGTGCCCCGGAAGCTTCTAATAGTGTTGAATCCATTTCCACCATCAAAAACATGATTCAAACACTGCATCTACAATATTTTTGAATTTTTTTCCCGGATTCCAGTGATTTTTGACCATTAAGGGAATTCCTTCGCTTCCATAGACGTCTCCAATGAATTTTCCCTATTGACTGTCGCTTGTCTTGGGGCCGTGATTTTGACTTCTGGTCATCTTGGGGCAGTGGTGATTGAAAAGTCAACAGAGATGCCATGACAAAGTGGTAAAACTAAAAGGGAGTATCTTGAGACAAATGCTGTGAGTGGGTAACAAATTGATATTTAACAAATTTGATTGAAATGATCCAAGATGTCGTGAGTAAATTGGAAAAAAATTGGAAAGGACTATAATAGAGAGATAAATGTGCATATGCTTCCGGTCTTTTCGTAAGTTGGAAAATTTAGGGAAAGATAAATGGGTGTTGAACACTAAAACATTTTTAATCATATACTATCAACTTTATAACATCTTTTCGTTTATCATAACAAAATTTTATATGATAAGAATTGGAAAGGGCTATAATAGAGAGACAAATGTGTGTCCTTTGTTAGGAAAATTAGGGGCCGTATAAAACGAGAGATAAAAAGTTGAAAGCTCCTGGTGGTCTTGCAGCGATAGACATGAAAATTGCGGAATGAAAGGTGAATGAAGTTTCCCTATTGACTACTCGTCATCCTGGGATAGTGATCTTGCACCGATGGATGGAGAAGTCATCGTCTAGACTTCTACTCATCTTCGGACGGTGGTGAGTGAGAAGTCACCAGAGATGCCATGACAGAGTGGGAAGAGAAAAGGGAGCATCTTGAGATAGATGCTCTGAGTGGATAACAAATTGAGTAAATTGGAAAATTTTGAAAAGGACAATAATAACAGACGCTTTCGGTCTTTTCGTGAGTTGGAAAAATTAGAGGAATTTAAATAAGGAGTCGGAGACTAAAACTTGTGAGTTGGAAAAATTAGAGAAAGATAAATCATAACATATCAAGTTTATAACATTTTTAATCGTATAATGTTCTTTTATGATTATAATGGTAACAATCTTTTACAACAACAAGAAAACATTTTACAACAAAACAAAACATGAATGGATGAGCATGTATATGTATCTCCTCACTCACCATTTAAATAAATGTTGGTGGTGATGCATCTTTATTTCGTTGGTTCAAAACAAAATGCTTTTATTTTCAACTTTCATTTTATTTATTATAATAAATTGTTTTATTCGAATTTTAAATATAATGTGTTAATTCAATTATTTTAGGTATTTTGAGTCAATAATATTGGTTGAAAAATCTAAGTTTTCATTTTGTAGATTCATTTAGAGCAACCAAATCTCTAGAGGTGCAAACCTATTTTTTTGAGAGCAAAACTTGAGGAAAGGTTTGCACTTCGAGATTTGATTCGTCTCGGCGCTTGGTAGATCCAGAGTTAACATGGATATATACTAGTTTTAGTCATGTGCGGCCAAAGAAAATCTAATGAAGATATGATTAATTTGATCAATAATATGTAAATTCATATAATATTAATATAATCATTTTAAATATGTTAAATATTTTAATTTTAAATTTGCTTAGTTACCTCAGTTTGTTGAGATCATAAATATTGTTAATAACTTTGATGATGAAAAATGATGAGATAAAATTTTTGAATGTAAAGTGACAATGAAATAGTGTTGAATGATAGAAAATGTGGATAATAAAAATACATTCCATTACAAATAGTCTTCATTGTGATTAATCTCAAACCACTTTCATCTTCGACAAAGACACAGTTGAAATGAAGTAAGACTCTCCATGGTAAAGAGGGGGACAATATCCATAGTTAAGAATTTTGTAACTTATTTTTTAAATGTATATATGTTTAATTCATATATCAATCCTTTTTATAATTAATGGTAATAATTTTAAATAAAGTTATAATTTAGTTATCTTTTAATGATTTTTTTTTCAACTTTGGAAATTTTAGATATCATGATGTAAGTGTTTCGATGGCTATCAATGTGTACAAAACATTATATATATATATATATGGTCAGGTTAGTAGTAAATATTTTTTTTTGTCATCATAAATTTGGGTATAGATGTGAGAAAATTATAAAAAACTAGAAAAATTACTATTATATTTTTTTTGAAATGAGTTGAAAAATTCAAAAGCAGTAATAGAGAAAGGAAAATGATGTCATTAAATTAAGTACAAATGTGAGAAATTCAAAGAAAATCAACCATTACTTCAATAAAATTTATGAAATAACTTGAAAATTTCAAATGTAATTTAATATAAAACGTTTAAGGAAATTGTAGTACTAATTGTGTGTAGGTGTGAGAAAGTGATACAAGAGAAACCATTTTCTACAGTGTCAATTTTTTATAATGAACCACTTCTACATAGTCTTCATGAATCCCATGATAATGCAAAACCCCAACAACGTGTCTTCATGAATCCCATGATTATACAAAACCCCAACAATGTGTATGACCTATATCATTTAATGATGTTAATTAAGTATGCACAACAAATTGTCTTCATGAATCCCATGATTATACAAAACCCCAACAACGTGTATGACCTACATCATTTAATGATGTTAATTAAGTATGCACAACAAATTGATAGATCATTTGTTGCAATAAATGATGATATCATCATATAAACAAGATAAATTATACAAAACCCCAATAACATGTATGACCTATATCATTTAATGATGTTAATTAAGTATGCACAACAAAAATTGATAGATCATTGGTTGTAATAAATAATGACATCATCATATAAATATGATAGATTAAATGTGGAGACTCAAAGGAAAAAAACACTTACAATGTGCTTAGTCTCTTTTCTTTATTTATTAATCATTTTCTACATAAATATTACAAAACTAGCCTTAATTTCCTCTTCCTCTAAATTTCAAAGGTCATTGGGTTGTCAAGCCAAAGAGCATTGTAGCCTCAACCATTATTTAGTCTCTTCATTCTTCAACCATTCATTTCTTCATGGGTTCCTCTTATTCTTACATCTTACAACTTCCATGTCAACACTTCATGAATGGTACTTTATTCCCCTTCTCTTAGTTTTGTTGGAAAAATACAAAGTGGTAGCCATTAATTCCAATTTTTCTTAACCTTAATGTTTTGTTGAGAATTTATTTAGTATTATTGTGTTCTTTATTTAGATATTTTCATCCAAAAAGTTATCAAGAAAAGAATAGTAGCAACAAAGGACACATAAATTAGGCTCTCAACGAGGGAAAAAAGCCCCTCCAAGGGGAAAATAAAAAAAATCTTCTCTTCTTATATAATTTGCTTCAAAAGAGACAATGAAGAGCCAATCACTAGACCAAATCCTCCTCCAAGTACCAAGTCAACCCTTCTAGTCAAGTCTTTCCTTGATCCAACCTCAACTATCTTCACACTGAAACTTCGAACTTCTAGCTTCAGTACTACTACTTCGACCTACAACTTGAGCCCTGTAGATGTGGTAGAAAATCTAACTATGTTGTTATTGTCAACTTCTTCCATAGGATCATTAACTTGACCTTCAATATTTTCTCCACATTCCTCAGCTTGTACAACATCATTTATACTACTACTTGGGGCATTCGAACACTGACTAGGGGGGGTAGCTTGATTTTATAATTACATAGCATCATACAAAATTAGTCTGCATTAAAAAAAAGTTATAACAATATAAAATTTTACAAATGTGATTAGTATAAACACAATAAATAATGAATATATAGCTAACCAAGGAATGATATTCCTTCAATCCCCCTTCAATGTGCCCATGTTTCTCTACAAGGTATTTTATTTGTTTCTTTTAAAAGTCTTACGTGATGTAAGCCCACACATTTAGAATAAGGGAAATAACATCTCCCATCATCCCCTTGATTTTTTTCCCTAGTAATTTTTTTTGACATTTTTCCCCACTAAAAAGTTATGATATGATTATGTTATCAAACGAGTGGTGTACTAGATCTATTATATTTTGTAATGCAATTGATATATATAAAAATAAATATATTTCTTTCTCGACAAAAAGGCCTTATAAACTTTTAGAACCATTGTAGTTATAGTGAAATTGTCACAATGTCTCTTAAGAGAAACATATTTATAAATTTACATACCATCAAAATTTTGATGATAGCTGACAAAGTCAAAATTGACTAGTCAAAAGTGACTGGCCATTCAATTAATAACTCAATGAATAGAAATGATTGGCCAAAAGGGGATTTTTGTTTATAATGTGATAGTTGTCGAATACCGTCGTCCTTACTACGATACGGAGAATATCATCATAATTATGAAAATGTGGAGATATCTCATTGCAATACCCACAAATGTGGTCCTGGTTTAAAATTAATTAAATAAACAAATTAATTCTTATAATTTTCGATTCTACTACCAATTTAGCCAAAATGTCATTCTATTTTATAGAAATTTATTACTATATGCAGTAGTGGGATGATCTAGACATTGTTTCCTATTACTAAGCTTGGTACAATAAAGCGTATATCATCTTGTGAACCTAGCTACCTATTCTTGCATCTTGGACCAATACATGTACCTATGCAAGTTCGCCATTGTTTTCCCTACACAAAAGTTCCCCATTAGAACAACCCTGGTGAAAGGTTCATGTTATAAAATTTAATAAAGGAAAAATAAGACCACGGTTAAGGGATACTTATTCCAAGTCGAATGTTGGGCAAAGATATCCTAGTGGGCATAAATGGATGTGTGTTTTTGGCTAAGGAAATTGGCAAGGGCTAAGGCAAAGGCATTAAAACGAAAAAAGACATTTTTAGCACATTTATTTATGAAAATAAAGGAAATTATGAGAAAAGTAAGGTGAAATTTCATAGGTTGCATGTGAGGAGGAAGTTGAAGGAAAATAATGGAAAATGAAGAAATCAGAGGCCTCATTCATAAATGGGCTTATGAGGATCAGTGGGCAATATTTTTTCAAACCTTTTGTCAGTTCAAGTTTAGAGCTTTGTCATTATTCTCTCTCTCTCACTCTTGGTGACTTAGAGTTTTCTTGGAGCCATCTAGCTTTGGAGCAAGGAAGGAAAAGCAAGCAAAGGGAAAGGAAGAAAAGAAAATATCAAGGAAGGAAAAATAGGATCAAATAGTTGATGAACCTTGGTATTGCAACAAGAATGTTGCAACTCCCAAGGTGACGAACTTTAATTATCAAACTGGGGTTTGTACAAACTTAAGTGGTATCAACACCATATGTGAAACATACAATATGTATAAATACTTCCAATGGAGCCACTTGCATTACTGGATGACAGATAAAATCATGTGTAGGCTCGAAACATATTCCTTGACATGTACCTGAATGTAAGAGACCAAATGCTTTGACCGAGATGAGATTAGGAATGGTTCAAGAAGAGCGTGTTGTTGCAACCTAATGATTGTATGGAACCATATTTCAATATAGTCGTGAGGCCCCTGGTACACTTGCTAATTTGGATCATCTTGGATGTCTTCTTCTTCCATGAAATTCATATTTTCTTCTTTTTGCTGATTATTCTCTTGAACAAATAGAGGATCTAATGGTGAACATGATGTAACTCCCTTAATATCTGATTTTTATGCCTTCTCTCCTTCAAGTTTAGCCCCTAATCCTTTGGTCTCCTTTTTTGAATCTTCTTCTTCTGGATGTTGTCCTTCAGTCACACCATAGAATCTTTTTTGCAATACCTTTCCTGATCTAAGATGAATACCATCTAGATCAAGAAGATATGTTTGGAAGTGTTCTGCCTCAACATTGTAAGTGGGCTGAGCTACTACCTTGTGTGGGTTTGGAAATGGTAGTACAGGGAGTTGAGTGGGAATGGGTCTTTGAGATGGATGTGGTTGAGGTTGTGGTTGTGGTGGAGGTAGATGGTAGGGATAACATGGAGTTAGGAATGGAGGGTATTGAGGATAATATTGACGATATTGTGGATTTCTCTCATAAGGTCCTTGCCAAACTTGTTGCTAAGATTGGTTTTGGGGCTGATATGGCCAAAGTTGCCAAGGAAAGGGTGTGTTCCAATTACATTGAGATGGATGTGCATAACTTTGAAATTGTGAATTAGGCTCTTACATCATACCAGGTTGACTAGGCTTCCATGGTCCTCTTGGAGCTACATAACATAGTTTCTTTTGTGATTGACTTGCTCCATTTTCCTCTTCGTAAACTTCCTTCAACCTTGGTAATGAAGGGAAATATTTAATTGAATGTGATTCTACATGGACAACAAAAATATGAGCACCTTATTTTTCCTCATCTTTTACTCTTAACACTTCTACTTGTTCACTTAGAATGCTAATAATTTATGTTTTAAAGTCATCAAATAAATTTCCATATTTACCTTGAATTACTCATCTTGATGCTTATTTACTTACTCTTTTCCTTCTTCTTGATATGTGTTTGCATGTTTCACAAACTTCTTCAAATGATCATTGGTATACATCACCTCTACTCATGAGATCAAGAATATCAATCCAATCATCCCTAATTGTTCTAAGTAGGAGGGTTTTTAGTGTGTGATATCCTAATTGATGTAATTTTTCCCTCTTAACATTATACATGAATATCTCTATTATATCCTCAAGGCTCTCAGCTTCTTTTTTATTCATTCTAAAGATTTCTTCCTTAAGATCATGATCTTTATATTTTTCTAGAAATATATTTTGCATATCAGTCCATGATCTTATTGAATTAGCCCCTAAACTCATGAACCATTTAAAAGCTCTATCTTACAATGTTTCTGGAAACAATTTCAATTTTTGAGTGTTTAGTATGTAACCATAAGATCTAAAAACAATTTCATGTTTAAAGAGAAAGGTTTCTAGATCCTCTAACCTCATACCATGGAAGATTGGAAGAAAAGATGGAGGGATGTTTTTCATGTGCACACTAACATCAATATCTTGAATGGGAAATCCAAGAGGACCTTCCTCATTATCATCATCTCCATCCATTTCTCCTACCTCCTGTGTGACCTCCTCTTCTTCTATGTGCAAAAATTAATGGTGATGTGGCTCTTAATGCACCATGTGATCAAATGGGGGGCGGGGGGGAGGGCGAAAGGGGGTCAGTGTTGGAGATTATTTTTTTTAATAGGAATGCTAATGTAATGCAATTTTATGTTATTGAAATGAAACATACCTAATGCAATTTTTTTGTTTTGCAGAAATTAAAAAGAAATGAATCAACTAGGGAAGAAAACAATGCATACTTTGACACCTCCTCGAAAACAATGCCAAAAAGTGATGAGCCTCAGTATTGCAATAGGAATGTCGCAACTCCCATGGATACCAACTTTAATTATCAACCTAGGGTTCATACAAACTTAAGAGGTATCGACACTATATGTGCAACATTCAATGTGTCCTTCTTTCACTGCCATGATGTAATGGAGTGAATGTAATGAAATCAAATCCCAGATTAATTGTTGTAATGGAAATACTCGAAATGGAAACCTTAACCTATTGCAAGAAAGAAAACTTATTCTAATTGCATAAATTAAAGATAATGAACTAAATATTAAACATTACATTTCAAATATTTTAGATCCATTGACAGAGTTCATTGAATTTGACAATCAAGAAAATCATTATTGTATTATCCAATTCATAAATCTACCCATTAACCCAAATTGTTGAGATGTTTTGCAAGTGTAAAAAGGCAAGTCCTAAGTGGTATTTAGTCTTGCATAATCATGGATTTAGAGCCTAGGGGTTATGATTCAACCTTAAGGGACAAAATCCAATATTTTTGAAAAATTTGGGGAAGTATATACATGCTGGAAGACTGGTACAAGAAGTTAAAAGTGCTCCTTCAAGAAGTTACGGGATTTTCTATGGGAAGATATAATTGACTGGATGACCAAGTAAACCGAATCCAAATTGGATGGGAAAATTTCTTTTATTGAATAACATGTCTTAGGTCTCCCTTCCAATTGGAATCACTCAAAAATACTATTGCTAACACATGCTAAAAAATAGTAGAAAATAACTAGTCTAAAATCTAGAGATTCGAGAACTAGTGAGCTAGTTAATGTATCAACTTTCCAACCTAATAAAGTGAAAATGAAATGGGGTAAATTTTTTTATTAACTTGAATACTTTTATGATATAATTCAAGTGGAATCAACTCAACTAAATCTCATTAGCATGTTCTAAAAAATAGCAGAAAATTACTACTATTTGCCACAAGGGACTTCCAAAAATTTAGATTTGGGAATAAACAAACTAATCCAAGTAGCTAAATGATTACTATTACCTTCCAAAGTTGTTACAAATATTAAAACATACCTGTGATCCTGCAAAAGAACTTACTTCAACCATTTAACCCAATCCTACAACAAGAAATAATTAATACTAAATGCACAAATAGGAAAAAAAAAAGAACAAGAGATGCATGTGAATAAAAAGCAAAAGGAAGAAAAGTAAATTATACAAAATGGATCTGAGGATACTGGGATGGCAAAGCCCAATGAAAATCAGAGTCCTATAAAGGAGACCAAAATTTAGAACTTGAAAATGGTACCAATATTCATTATTTCCATAAATAAAACTACATCCCAGCAAGAAATGAAAGTGGAGTTGCAAAAATACAAGTGTTCTCCACAAGCAGACTAAGAAAAACGAACCCCTAGAGGAAAATTTGAATTGGTACTTATAGAAAATGATTAGGAAGATTTCTCGATGAAAGGAGTAATATATCCCCTCCAAAATCCCTCAAATAGTGGATCTGGTTCCCAACACTAGGAATCTGCATTAAATGCTAGGGAACACATTCCTAGATTTTCTCAATCATTGGAGCTCCAAAATTTGTGCAATAATTTTAGAATATTTTGTTGATTTATTATCCAACATTGATCCTGCTATGGTAGGCATAAAGTCCCCAAATTATCTCCTCCTCTAAATCGCCATAATCTGCCCAATGTTCTCACAATATTCTACAAAAATAAATAATATTAGGCACAAATATGAAATTATCCATAAACCTTTCTAATGAACATATTAAAGTTAAAAAATACATTATATAATGAAAAAAGAGAGGTTTATTGTGTTGAAGGATGGCTAGATGGGCCTTAATTTATGTCTAATTTATAGGCCCATCAACAACTTCAACAAGAATACTTGTTGGTAACCTTTTCCATGTGTGATTTTCTAGCTCGTTTGGACATGCATGACTTTGCATGTTGGTGTATGGTTCTCTTGCTATTGGTGGTATGGTTTTTCTGGGTTATGATAGTGGCTTCCAGCCTATCCTTTCCTTTTTTTGTATTACATGGTGTTGGGATGTCTACTTCAGTTTTTGAGCATTGGTTTGCCAAATGGATTTCGGAATCCAGGGCAGACGTGGTCTCAAGTTTCATTCCCAAAGGTCTAGGAATCCCTTGACCAATTTTGGCTGGATACATAGTAAATCTTGAGGGAGAAGTCTCAGTAGGGCCTAGTGATATGGGTTTGGATTGCAGTAAAGCTTGATAGACTAGTCTCGGTTTAGGGCCTAGTGATCTAGGATTGGGTTGTAGTAAAGCAGGAGAGATAAGGAGACGAAAAAGTCCTCAAGGATAGTGATGGATTCTGATGGAATTCCAAGTTTGGTTCAGTTGTGATCAAAGGACTGGTTTTGGTGTGATTATGGTTTGATGAGGGTGGAGGTGGTTTAACCTCTAGATTCCCTTGGTTGTTATTGGATTAGTTGTTCTATGAGATACCACATTCATGCTTGGAATATGGCACAGGGGTGACAGGATGAAAGAGAGTTTTGATTCAGCCATGTCTATGGTCAGGTGGTACATGGAAGTCCCAAACTTGGTTGGATTTTCCTATGATTAATAAAATCTAAGTTCTCTTACTTTTTCACTTGTTCATATGTGAGTTTAACGGTTCTCATATCTCTAATATTTATATGGTTTTATGCTAGTTATAAGAATGGCTATATGATTGGTTTAGGTCATGGTTATTTCATGTATTTACTTGTAATTACTAAATTGATGGATGTAAGACCCAATTGATGTTATAACAGTTCAATGGAGAAGGTGGTGATCCTTTTGGTTATATTTCATAAGTGCTTCCATTCATTCATGCTTCGTCTTGTATCATAAAACTGTAGGTTGCATTGATGCCAAGTGTTTGATAGAATGTTAGTGTTGGTTGGGGATGTTGAGGCCTAATCCTAAGGTTGATTTTGATTTATTAGTATTGTCCTCATGACTTTGATGGATTCTGGAGGTTATAACAAGTTCTGGTCAAAGGTCGGGATTCTGGGCTAGAAAAGTGGCTCAAATCTTGAGGACACTGGCACAGGTTTGCTAAAAAGAGTCCATGGATGTTGGCACATAGGCTTGTGAGAGTGACTTTTGGTTCTGGACACTGTGATAGCTATAACATGAGAGAGAACTAGGGTTAAAAGGCTTAAAACATTAGTGGGAATCAGGGACAAGATGTTTGAGTGGTTGACATGTCTTCTGTGGGTGTTGTTGCTGATGTGGATGCGTTTGGTTGATGTGTTTCGTCAATTCCATTTCCTTAAGGTCACCAAGGAGGTTGAATACCTTATAGTGGCATCTCTTGTCGCATGTTTACCCTGTATGGAAAATTGATTGGATAGACTTAGGAGGAGGGGGTGTTACATATTGGTATCAGAGCGTGGATGTGCTCTCCTTGGGTGAAGGTGCTTGGTCATGCATGCATGTTAGCTGCATGTGTGTCTCTTACACTTGCATTCCATGTGCTTGTTGCATTGCATAATGATTGATCATGATTGTAGCAAGGTTTTCATGAGGAACTTGATGTTAATTTTGTGGAATGAATGGTCAGAAGTATATGACTCATTACATGATTATATGCAACTTGATTACATCCTTGTATGTTAGGTTACATTCTTGATTGTTTGATTACATGTATATGTCTTGTAGGTTGGTTACAAGAATCGATCTCTTATGCTCGACTACATGCGTTCATGCATATGTGTAGTTGATTAGGAATTTCTTATGCATGTTGATAGTTTCATGTGGCAATGTGTACATTGGAGTAATGGTTTTTGTCATACATGAGGTCATAGCATGCATTGTTGATATGGCCTTGCATTCATAAATGGACCCTAATTAGAGTAATGTTTATGCGCTGATGCACTTATTTAATAGATGTCTATATGTTATTATGTTTATGTTATACATGTATCACACTAATTTGATGATCTTATAGAAAAGGTATCCTCCTCAAATTATGCTAAGGTACATTGGTTTATTGTGATTTGGTTTAGCTGACATAGTATGCCTTGCAGAAAAGAGATCAAATGGATAACAAGGTGGCAGACTACATAGAATCTCCCTATGAATCATATGGGTAGCATGGTGTGGGGAACTCTTCTAACCGGGTAGACACAATGAGAAGCCTGAAGGGAGAAATAAGGAGTTGCAAAGTAGACAATGACAAAATCATGTAGACACAAGAGAAACAAGCAAATTTTAATGCAATACTTCTTTAGAGTTTGTTAGGATTGTGGCAATAAGGGCCACTACATATAAGCCATGGATAGGAGGACAAAACTAATGGCGCATATGGAAGTGGAAGTAAGTCTCTTGGTGGATGCAAGTCATAGATCTGACACAGTGAGAGATGGCAAGATGTTGGACACTCTGGGTAGGAGAGGCGATAGACTGGGGGAGTGATAGGGGATACTTTCTAGATGAGTTTAAGAAAGAAAATCCACCTACCTTTGATGGAGAGATGAATAAATCCTAGGATGCAAAGGCACGATTTCTTGGTATGAAGAAATTATTCTGATTGCATGATTATTCAGAAAACATGAAAGAAAAGATTGCCACTTTCAGTCTCAAAGGTAAAGTGATATTTGGGGGGAAGACGTGAAGAATTTAAAAGGTATACATGAGGGGGATTTGACTTGGCATGCATTTTAAAGGATCTTCAAGAAGAAGTACTTGTCAGAGAGGTACTATAATGACAAAGCTAATGTGTTTTATGAGTTTCGGATGGGTTCTATGACCTATGAGGAGTATTCTAGCAGATTTTTGGAGTTGTTAAGATATGTGCCTTACCTTAAGGAGGAGAAGGCCAAGGTTCAGGGATTCATCAGTGGACTTCAGTAGCGTAAAGAGACGGGATTGAGTTTGATGAGCCTAGATCGTCAGAGGATGCCATTTGAAAGTTGAAACATTTTTATGAGTAGTCAAAGTGCAAATTTGAGCCTAAACATGACTTGAAAAGAAATGACAAAGCTAAAGGAAAATGCCACCAAAGAGAGGAAGGCCGCAAGATGCAAGTGAGAAATAAAATGTAGTTCCTTACAAGAGGTTCAATACAACTGAGAAGGGACATGGAGAGCAACAGGCTAGAGGCGATGGTAGGGAACCATTGCAGTGTTGGATAGTGGTAAGGATCATCGTAAGAGGGATTGTTTGTGGTATCAGAGTGGTGGTATACCCTAGATCTATAGTGCTCGGGAGGTGCATATAGTTGGTGATGTTGGTCATAGAATTCCTCAGATATATGCCATTTTTGACAACAGATAGGCAGATCATCAAGCATCGATCATTGAGATGGATAAACATGATGTTGGTCATAACATTCCTTAAATCTATGCCATTTTTGACAATAGATAGGTAGATCATCAAGCATCGATCATTGAGAAAGTATTCCGATTGCATGATTATTTAGAAAACATGAAAGCAAAGATCACCACTTTCAGTCTCAAAGGTAAAGTGATATTTGGGGGGAAGACGTGAATAATTTCAAACGTATACATGAGGAGGATTTGACTTGGCATGCATTTGAAAGGATCTTCAAGAAGAAATACTTGTCAGAGAGGTACTATAATGACAAAGCTAAGGTATTTTATGAGTTACGGATGGGTTCTATGACATATGAGGAGTATTCTAGAAGATTTTTGGAGTTGTTGAGATATGTGCCTTACCTCAAGGAGGAGAAGGCTAAGGTTCAAGGATTCATCAGTGGACTTCTAGTAGCATATAGAGACAGGATTGAGTTTGATGAGCCTTGATCATTAGAGGAGGCCATCCAAAAATTGAAACATTTTTATGAGCAGTCGAAGTGAAAATTTGATCCTAAACATGACTTGAAAATAAATTACAAAGTTAAAGGAAAATGGCCACGAAAGAGAGGAAGTCCACAAGATGCAAGTGAGAAAGAAAATGTAGTTCCTTACAAGAGGTTTAATACAACTGAAAAGGGACATGGAGAGCAGCAGGCTAGAGGTGGTGGTAGGGAACCATTGTAGTGTTGGATATGTGGTAAGGATCATCATAAGAGGGATTGTCCAAAGTATCAGAGTGGTAGTAGACCCCAGATCTATAGTGCTCGGGAGGCGCGTACAGTTGGTGATGTTGGTCATAGCATTCCTCAGATCTATGCCATTTTTGACAATAGATAGGCAGATCATTAAGCATCGATCATTGAGATGGACGACAAGCTTTGTGATCAAGTTGTTTCTATTTTAATTAATCCTGGATCTAACAATAGTTATCCTGACCCAGTGAATAAGTGTGGTTTGAGAAAAGAAGTGCATGAAAAATCTTGGTTGTTATAGTTGGCTACAGGTACAAAGTAGTGAGTTCACCATTGGGTAAGAGTTTGCACATTTGAGTTAAATGGTATGCCTACAACAACACATTTGAATTTATTGCCATTAGGATCGTATAGTATGCTTTTGGGTATGCATTGGATATACCTTCACATAACCAGAGCGGATTTATTTGACAAGTCCATTGAGTGTGTGGATGATGGTGGGTAATAGAGGAATTTGCAAGGAAAGGAGACTACATCAGTGAGGATGGTTGCCGCTATCCAGGCTAAGCGTAGTTGCAGAAAAGGTCATGTGATGTTTGTAGTGTACATCTCTATTGATAAATTTAAGGAGGTTGAGGATATCAATGTGTTAAGTAGGTACCCAATTTTATAGCAGTTTCAATATGTATTCCTGGAGGACATTATAGGGTTTCCACCTCACAGGGAGGTATATTTTTCTATTGAGTTGGTGACACAGGTAACTCCAACATGAAATGAACCTTATAGAATGAGCACACTTGAGTTAGTAGAGTTGAATTTGTAGTTAAAGGAGATGCTTGATAAACGATACACCAGATCTAGTGTATCACCTTGGGGCACACTAGTGTTGTTCATAAAGACTAAAGATGGTACTCTTAGATTGTGCATTGATTACAGGAAGCTAAACAAGGTAATGATCAAGAACAAGTACCCTTTGTCAAGGATTGATGATTTTTTTGATCAGTTGAAGGGAGCATAAATGTTCTTTATGATCGACTTGAGATCAAGATACCGTTAGGTACACATCAAGGAAGAGGATATCTTCAAGACTGCATTTAGGACTAGGTATCGGCATTATGAGTTTGTTGTTTTTCCATTCAATTTGACTAATACTCCAGCTACATTTATATGTTTGATGAATAGTGTGTTGTGTCCTTATCTAGTCTAGTTTGTTATTTTATTCATTGATGACATACTAGTATATTCTAAGAATGAGGAAAAACATGTCAAGCATTTAGAAGCAGTGTTGAGATTGCTAAAAGAGCATCAGTTGTATGCTAAACTTAGCAAATTCAAATTATTTCACACTAAGGTACATTGCTTGGGGCATGTTGTCTCCAAAGACAACATAACAGTTGATCCAGAAAAGATAAGGGCCATCATGGAGTGGGAAGCTCCTAAGAATGTGGATGAGGTGAGATCATTCATGGGATTGGCGGGTTACTACAAGAGATTCATTAGGAACTTCTATGAATTGCATATCCTATCACATCATTGCAAAGAAAAAGTAAGAGGCTTGAATGGGTAGAAGAGTGTGAGGCTAGTTTTGAGTAGCTTAAGTAGTTTTGACACGTGCGCTAGTGCTAAAAATTGTGGATCTGAACAAGGAGTTTGTAGTGTGTACAAATGCTTGCAAGAGAGGACTTAGTGGATTTCTCATGCAAGGAGGACAGGTAGTGTGCTATGAGTCACGGAAATTGAATGAGCACGAGAAAAACTATCCAACACATGATCTTGATCTAATAGTGATTATACTTCCATGTAAGATGTTGAGACACTATCTTCTGGGCATAAGATTTACATTGATGAGCGATCATAGTAGTTTGACGTATTTGTTTGACCAACAAAATCTAAATGCCAGGTAAGCTAGATGGTTGGCTACCCTTATTGAGTTTGACTTCAAGATTAGATACATCAAAGGGAAGGAGAACTGTGTTGTACATGCTCTTAGCAAGAAGGTATAGGTAAAACATATAGCAATTATAAGCTCTTATGGGAAAAAGTTACAAGATAGGATCTTACAGGTAGGACAACAAGATGACAAGTACATGGAGATCATGCAGAAGTTAAAATAGAGAACAGGTACAGGTATAGGTACATGTGTAGACACATATACAGGTACAGGTACCAGTACATGCATAGATTATCAGGATGCAAACTATCATCTTACGAGAGATGGGATGGTGAGATTTAGAGACAAGATCTATGTGTCAAATTACAGTGAGCTCATGAAGCTTATCTTGAGGGAGTTTACGCCAAGCCATAATTACGTCATCTAGGATAACAAAAGACGTTGATGACAGTGAAGAAGTTCAACTATTCGCTAAATTTGAAGAAGGAAGTGGTAGAGTTGATGGTTATATGTTTAGATTTCTAGTAGGTAAAGGATGAATGCAAGCATGTAGGTGGTCTACTACAGCCTATAGTGATTCTGAAATGGAAATGGGAGGTCATTTCCATGGATTTCATCACAGGTCTTCTGAGGACAGTAAGGAAGCATGATTCTATTACGGTTGTGGTTGACAGGTTGAGCAAGGTATCTCACTTCATTCTAGTGAAGACTACATATTCTGCCAATGAGGTAGCATAGTGTTCATAAGAGAGATAGTGATATTGCATGGTGTTCAAAAGAAGATTGTGTCGGATAGGGATGAAAAATTCACTTCCAACTTTTGGAAGGAGCTATTTTCAGGGTTCGGTACCGAGTTTTCCTTCAACACAACTTATCATCCGCAGACAAATGGACAGACAAAGACATTCAACAGTATCTTGGAGGATATTCTGAGGATGTACGTGATGCACCAATAGAGGAAATGGGAGGAGCATCTTCCATTGGTTGAGTTCGTATACAATACTAGTTGTCAGGAGTCATTGAAGATGTGTCCTTTCGAGGCATTGTATGGATGGAATTTTAACACTCCCATCAGTTGGAGTGATCTAGTGAACAAGGTATTTATTGGGCCAGCTATGTTGATAGACATGGAGCAGGAAATGCAGGCTATAAAAAATAATCTAAAGGAATCACAGGATAGACGTAAGAGTTATGTGGATTGAGACAGGGTATTCAAGGAGTTTTAGGTTGGGGAGCATGTGTATTAATGCATCAAGCCTAAGAAAATCTCATTGAGGATTGGACCATGTGCCAATTTGGCACCATGGTATGGCAAGCATTTTGAGATCCTTGAGAGGATTGGACTAGTGTCAGATTGACTTGCACTGCCTCCAACAGTGAAATTCCATGATGTTTTTCATATTTCAATGCTTAAGAAGTATATAAAGGATTTTGATCATGTTATTGATTGGTCTGTATTGCAGGTGGAGTAAGAAAGAGAGTTCCAGCCAGAGCTTCAATGCATATTGCAGCAGAAGCATCTCATGATCAGGAACAGAGCCATAGAACAAGTTAAAGTGTAGTGGAAGTACTTTGGGCTTGAATAAACTACATGGGAGATGACGGATCAGATGCAGGCCCTGTATCCTTCATTGTTTTTCGGTTGAGGCAAATCATTTTCGATTTTATGTTGGTATATGTTTGGCATATGTTATGCTAATGTTTTGGTATATGTATATGGATGTAAATGCCACCATGAGCTAAGTTATAAAGCTCCAATAAGTGGCATGGTTGTTATATTGTCATGTTGTCGTGATGTTTTTCTTTTGAGTAGGTCATTCATTGTAAATACTGCAATGAGCTAAGTTATAAAGCTCCATGGACAATATGTTTGCTTTTCAATGGTTTTTCTGAGGTCATGGTGTGGTTTAAAATTGAGGATGGTGTTCCCCAAGGGGGAAGGTTATGTAATAGGCCTGGTGAAAATTTCATGTAATAAAAGTTAATAAAGGAAAAATAAGACCACGATTAAGGGAAACTTATTCTAAGTTGAATGTTGGGCAAACATATCTTAGTGGGCATCACTAGATGTGTGTTTTTGGCTAAGGAAATAGGGAAATCCTAAGGCAAACACATTAAAAGGAAAAAAGGAATTCTTGACTTATTTATTTATGAAAATAAAAGAAATTATGAGAAAAGAAAGGTGAAAATTCACAGGTTACCTGTGAAGAGGAAATTGAAAGTAAATAATGGAAAATGAAGAAATTAGAGGCCTCATTCATAAAAAGGCTTATGAGGATCAGTGGGCAAGCTATTTGCTAACCTTTTGTTAGTTCAAGTTTTGAGCTCTCCCATTATTCTCTCTCTCTCTCTCTCTCTCTCTCTCTCTCTCTCTCTCTCTCTCTGTCTCTCTCACTCACTCACTCACTCACTCTTGGTCACTTAGAGTTTTTTTGGAAAAATCTAGCTTTGGAGCAAGGAAGGAAAAGCAAGCAAAGGGAAAGGAAGGAAAGCAAAGACCAAGGAAGGAAAAGCAGGATTGTAACACCCTTCTCCTATATCTACCCATGTAACTAGCCAACCAGGGGTAAACATGTGACAAGAGGCTAATATGATGGTATTTAACCTCCTATGTGACCTTAAGTAAGTGGAGTCAAGAAAATGAAAGACATAGACCTCCAACACTAACATTAGGACCCATAGGAATGAAACACGCACCTTAGATAGCATACCCCTATGGCCTACCAAGTTTTTGACCAGCTTAGGCCAGAGTAAACTCCCTAGACATAACCCAAGAGAGTTATAATGCTTTCCATCCCTTAGCCAAATGGTAAAAGTACAGGTAAACAATGATGCCAAAGAAATAAATTGAAAAATACCATATCTAGACCCCTACTAGCCATGATAGGAATTTCGTCAAACATATCATCAACATGTAACCTACATGTGTAAACAATAAGATTAAGTGAAGGGATCTCATACTTATCTGAGAATCACCATGGACCATCGTTTCCTCATGTCATTCATTGCCTTATCATTTATTAGGACATAGATACATTATCGATTCATAAACAAATAAAAACATGTTGAGATCCATACATAGATGTTGCCACAATATATACATATAACCAACATAATAAGAATAGAAATACCATAAACATATCAGCCATCCAAATCCACATATACATCATTACATTTACACATGCAAATTGAGCGAATGAATTTCTCATTAATGAATGAAATGAACCAACTGGAGATGGGACTACCATGTTACACCTGACCGTAGAATGGTTGAGCCAAATCTCTCTTTATCTATTCACCCTCAGGCCATATTCCAAGAATGAATGTGGGATCTCATTGAACACATCAATCAAAACTCATCCAGGGCTTCCAGAAGTCATAAACATAAACCCATGAAACATATATTCCACCTCACAGACGCACATCACAACACCATCATCAGATTGGTCTCCATCCAAGCCTTCCAGGGCTTCCAGAGCATTTGTTCCAACGAAGGCTTCCAGTACTAGCAACTCAACCCACAACTGCCACTAGGATTCCAAAGCGTTTGTCTAATCAAGGCTTCCAAGACTAGTAACGCAACCCACCATAGGCTTCTAGAGTTTTTGTCCAACCAAGGCTTCTAGGACTAGTAACTCAACCCAAGTTGTTACAGGGCTTCCAGATCATTTATCCAATCAGGGCTTCCAGGAACTAATAACTCAACCCAAGCTAAGGAAACATGAGAACCAATAAACAACAAACAATAAAAGTAAACCATCAATCACCATGGCTATCTAGGAAATGGAAAGGCTATACAATCCACCGTCGATCGAGGCAATCCTCCATGCCAATGACAAATCACAACCAAGAAGCCACATGCATATGCCATGCATGCCAAAACTAGTGAAGAAATCATACATGCAACTCGGTACCTGCAGCCAAATATGATGTAGTTGTTGATCTCGATGCCTTCTTGCACTTTCCTGCTCTTCCTTTCCATTCTTGCTCCAAAAATCCAAGTATGCCGCACCCTCCAAGAGTGCTCCAAGAAAATTGTAAGTAACCAAGTGTATGAGAGAGAGAAAATAATGAGAGACAAATCCAACATTGAACTGAAAAAAGGTTACCAACTGATCCTCATAAGCCTTTTTATGGATGAGGCCTCTATTTTCTTCATTTTCCATTACTTTCCTTCATTTTCCTCCTCACATGCAACCTGTGACCTTTCACCTCCCTTTTCTCCTAATTTCCATTATTTTCCTAAATAATTATGCCAAAAATTCCATTTTTCCTTTCCAAAGCCTTAGTCATTCCCTTTGCTAATTTCCTTAGCCATTAAAAATCACAAGTGATCCCCATCACTAGGATTGTTCCCAACATTCAGCTTGGAATAAGTGTCCCATCAACTGTGGTTATTTTTTTTCCTTTATTAACTTTTATTACATGGAATTTTCACTAGGGTTGTTACAGAACTCTCCCCCTCAGGCGACATCATCCTCGGTGTTCAATCACACAAATACCTTAGAAACCTACTAAGAGAATACATATTTCTTATGGAGTTTTATAACACAGCTCAATGTAGTATTTACAATGAAAGATATGCTCAAAACAGAACATCATGACAACATGCCAACATATCGCATAGTGGAGCTTTATAACACAAATCATTACAGTATTTACAATGATCACCCTGCTGAGTGCCAACCCATATGACATCATAACATCATGCTAACATAACCACATTGTTGAAAATAGCAACAAGAAATGCTAAATATAGAAGTGCTAAAAAGAGCATTTTTGGATACCTTCCTATTTTAGTTAGTCCCTGAACTAGAATAGAGAAGTAAACTTCGAATTTTTTCTTAGCGACTGTTTTATTAATAATTAATTAACTCATCTTGAGTTAATTATTTGGAGAAAATCAAACATGAAGTCTGTGTGAAGACATGCAATAGTTTCTCCATTGATTGAGGAATTTATCCCTTAGTTAAGGAGATGAGGATGAGTTGTACTTTGAGTTGTAATTAGTTAGCTCAGTTAACTAAGTTAAGTCTAGTTAGATTAGTTATAACAATTTTTAGAAATAATTGTGAGTTCAGTTAGTTAATGCTTGCAATCATGTAACTACCGCACTTCAGATAACTGAATATTCTCTCATAAATAACTCATGCATGTCAGTTCGGTCAAAGACCCAGTTGAGATTCGATGGTGGGACAATTTACTATCAGTTGCAGGAATATTCCTTGGAGGATATCTCTTGCATGTAGAAGGAATTCATTGTTTATACATTGCGCAACTATTTCTTGGTTTAGTGAGTTGTATGAGGCTAGACTTCACACAGGTGGCATCACTAGAACCCAAGAAAAAATGCGCAAGGAAATAGGAGGCTTCGAGGGTTGAGGAAAGGAAAATGTGTTGTCTACTCAGTCTGTGAGTGGTATTGAGGGATTGTGCTGAGGACTGGATAGCCTGTGAGCTAAAGATTTTTGTAATTCTGAGATAATTTCCACTTGTATGATAATACAGAGATTGGGGTTTTAGGTTGAGGCTATCCTCGGGTTATTCTTCTGTGTTCATGTGATTGCTTTCTCTTCATCTGTTAAATGTGTTCTATTTGATCTTGCTCATAATTGATTGAGCTTCTGCAATGTTTGTTGTAGAAGTAGATCTAGTATATTTCTTTAGTACATTTCATTATCAATTGATCTACAGGTGAAATTCCTACATGGTATTGTAGCAAAGGTGATCAAGCAGAGAATAGTATACAAGAATGGAGAAGTACAAAGTTTAGAGTTTCTGATTATAGAAATCAAGTTCTTCCCACATTTCAATTTCATCAATGGCGTCAATGGTTTCAGAATTAGTATGCCCTTGATGGTAGCTCAAATTATATAGCCTGAAAGGATCACATGGAAGTGGTATTAGAGGAAAATGGGTTAAAGGACTTCATTGATCAAGAAGTCCCCAAGCCTGCAGCAACTAGTGCCCAAGAATTGGTGGAATGGAAGAAATGTGTGGCTAGAGCAAGGAGAATCCTCCTGGAGGGAGTTTGAGACCACATTGTCTCAAGCCTCCATGGGAAGGAGACACCGTTTTCGATGTGGAAAACATTGAAAGATCTATATCAAAATAGCAATGATCAGAGGAAGTTGGCGCTGAAAGACAAGCTTTGAAAAATCAAGTGTGAAAAGGGCGACACGATCTCTACCTTCCTAAACAAGCTAATCACCTCTAGGGATGAGCTTGGAAGTGTAGGGATCATGACAGCCGATGACGACATGGTGAGTCTAGCTCTCCTCGGTATTCCTAAGAGCTGGCATAGCTACCAAGAATCGGTAAATAGAAGAGAGAAACTGCTAGATTAGGAACGACTTTGGTCGGATTTGATGTAGGAGGAGATAAGGAGAGGCACCAGAGATGGATCTTCATAAAAAACAAGATGATGAAGAAAATATAGCCCTAGCAAGTAAGCCTAAGAAAGGGAAAGGGAAGGTGTCCCAATCCAAATCTTCCCATGGTGGGAAGAAGTTTGACAAATCGAAAGTGTGATGTTTTCATTATCATGAGGTGGGCCATTATGCTATGAATTGTCCACAAAAGAAATCCAAGAAGGGATCCTCGAAGGGATCAAATGGTGATGCCCTTGCTTCATAGTTCAAATTGGATTTCTCTCTTATCGCATGCATGGTTTCATCCATGGTGGGATCTGTTTGGTACCTGGACAATGGAGCTTCATTCCGCATGTCGGGAAACAAGAATCCTTTTGGTACCTTGGTGGAGAAGGATCTCCAAATTCAGATCGAGATGGGTGATGATGGAGAGTACCATGTCTCAGGTGAAGGTACGGTTGTGTTTCAAAGGGAGCATGGAGCTCCTTTCACACTAACTAATGTCAAGTATGTACCAGGTCTGAAGAAGAATCTTGTGTCCATTGCTATGCTAGAAGATAAAGGCTATGATGTTGTCTTTAGTAAAAGAAAGGTATTCCTGAGGCATATCGGCACCGGATAGACCAAGAGAATTGGGATTTGAGTAAAGAATCTCTACAAGTTGGAGGTAGATGAATGCATTGCATTGAGTTCCAAAGCTACGTTGGTGCAAAGCCAAGATGTTGGTGAGCTATGGCATAGAAGATTGGGCCACTTGCACGATGGATCCCTGAAGATCATGTAGAAAATTTCTACCAGACTACCCAAGGGGAAACTGGAGTGAACAGATACATGCAAAGGGTTTACCCTGGGTAAGTATGCAAAATATTCCTTTCAGGATCGGGACAGTAGAGCTAGAGAAATCTTGGAGCGGGTTCACTCAGATGTATGTGGACCATTCTCTACCACCTCCACTGCTATACAAAGGTACTATGTTATTTTTATTCACAATTTTTCTCATAGATGTTGGAACTACTTTATGAAAAAGAAGGATCAAACCTTCTTGAGGTTTTGTGAGTTTAAAGCCTTGGCAGAGAAAGAATCTAGAAAGAAAATAAAAGCCTTGTGAAGCAACAATGGTGGAGAGTTTCTCTCCCAGCAGTTTAAGGACTTCTTGTTGAAAAGTGTGCAACAAGAAATGCTTGTTGAGAATGCAACAAGATGATGGAGCTTAGTGGAAAGGAGTCGCCTTCACTAAGTGGTCCCGCAGGCAAGTTTTGGCGCAAAGTATATTTTTAGACTATGTCTATTTTTAGACATATGGATCATGGTATAGAGTTGTTGGGACTATTATGGATGATTTGGTCAGGGAAATAGTGACTTCTATTTTTGGATCACACGTGTTGTCAGAGTCTATTTTAGATGTCAGGTTAAAAATAGAATACAGTCAAAAATTAGCTGTCATTATTTTACTCTAAACTTATCTATTTCACCAGTTGGAGCTACGACGTGGTTCACAACTACCTGAAGGATAACGTGGTTACCTTGGGTTGACTGAGCTATTGCATGAAGACTTTAGTTAGAACTCAATTGGTTGTTTGTGGAGTTAGGTGAGCAGGTAATGAGTGTGCAGTGACAGGAACAGTGTATGTTACTAGCCAATAGACTAAGTGATGAGTTGTGTGAATAAGTTATTAATTAATTCACTAATTACTAACTCATAATGCAACTGAAGAATACATCAATTAACTCAGTGCATGGACAGTTCAGTGGAGACAAGTGTTAGAGGTGAGTGAAAGGGTGAGTTGTGACTATTAGTTGTGCATGAGATTTTGCACAATTAGTGGGATTGAGTTGCCAATGAGGATTACGTGGTCATACACAAGGGAAACACGTGAATGGATCAGCCATTCTTAGTATTCTCTATGCAGGATTGTGCAGTGGAGGCAGGCAAGCATCGGAGGAGATTTGAGCCAGCGATTGATTCAGATCTGAGCTAGTTTGTGTGTAACAGGTGGAGATAGTGCTGGATACTTGTGAAGAGTATTGTACTATGTATCGTTACATGTTCTCAGTCAATATAATATACATATAGTTTGGGTTTATAGCGAGATGCTTTCCCTGGGAAAATACTGTGTTGATATGTGTGATTGATGCTTCTATGTGCGCATGTTATTGTTTTTGCTTCTGTAAATTGATGATCAACGTAGAGGAGGTTATGTATTATGCATGTATTCTACAATAGTGTATAATCGGGATAATCTCTGTGAATATGTGTCATATTATTCAAAAATTTTAGACTTCTGCGCTACAGAAGGAATTAAACTGGAGCTTACAGCACCTCATAACCCATAACAGAATGGGGTGGCTGAAAAGAAGAACAGATCGATAGTGGGAGCAGCTCGAGTGATTTTGCATGACCAAAGCCTACCACTTCATTTGTGGGCTGAGGCATGCAATACCACAGTATACTTACAAAACAAAATTCCTCACTATATATTAGGGATGAAGACACCAATGGAGGCCTTTTCCAGGAAGTGACCAGATGTGAGTCACTTTTGTATCTTTGGATCATTCGTTTACTTCCATGTGACCAAAGATGCCTGAAAGAAGCTAGATCCAATAGTTTAGTTGGGGATACTTGTGGGGTACATAGATACACCCCACAACTATCAAGTATTTCTACTTTCCAGTCAGAGGACAGTTGGGTGCAGGGATCTGAAGTTCGACGAGCAGAGAGCCATGCAAGTATCACTTGAGAGGGAGCTCAAGTTGCATGTAGAGGAGGAAATTTTAGTTCCAAAGGAGGAGGAGCCTCATATTGATGTGGAGCAGCTGTATGCATAGGATCTAGAAGTGGAGACATCCACTCATGGAGAGTCTTCCAAAGACGGGTAGAAATGCTTGAGGGAAGTTGATAGGTTGATGCTAGATGCGTGAGAGAATGTGGGGCAGCCATTCTCTCAGCGTAGATAGAGGATATCTCCTGAGAGATACATTGGTTATATGGCCATAATTGGGGAGTGTGTAGCAACCAATCCTTCTTCTTTCAAGGAGGCAGTGTAGCAACCAGTCTGGGTTGATGCAATGGTAGAGGAGTACGACTCTATCATATGGAACAGTGTGTGGGATGTTGTCCCTAGACCTAGGGAGAACTCAGTAGTGAGTTCCCGATGGATTTACAAGGTAAAGTAGGTAGCAGGTAGCAAGGCTGGTGGCAATGTTGAGAAACACAAGGCAAGGTTCGTCAAGGTTCGTTGCCCGTGGTTTCTCACAGGTCGAGGGGATCAACTACGATGATACTTTTACTCCTATAGGAAGGTACTCATCTATGAAATCGATGTTGGCATTATCAGCTCAGATGGGTTGGAAGATCCATCAGATGGATGTGAAGACTGCATTCCTCAATGAGAAGATTGAGGAAGAGGTGTACATTGAGCAGTTGGAAGGATTTGAAAGCTTCGATTGTGAGTCGCATGTTTGCTGACTCAAGCAAGCATTGTATGGGATGAAGTAAGCACCACATGCTTGGTCCACCAAGATTGACAACTATTTCACTGGGTTGGGCTTCACGAAGAGTGAAGTAGATGCAAACCCTTACCACATCATGGTAGAGGGTAAGCCATTTATGTTGATGATCTAATTTTGACAGGTGATGATCAGTTGATCAAATCTTGCAAGGAGGACCTTGCAAGAGAATTTGAGATGAAAGATATGGGTCTCATGAGGGGAAGTATTTGTGTCTCAAGGCAAGTATTCCAATGAGATACTTAGGTGGTTCCACATGGAGAAGTGCAAGCTCATGCAAACTCCTCTAGCAGGTAACTAGACGAAGGAGGATGCTACTTCAGGTGAGGTAGTAGCTGCTACTGTTTATCGGCATTTTGAGGGTTCAGTAATCTATCTAGTGAATACACGACCAAATTTTTGCTTTGCGGTGAACCAACTGAGTCAAGCTATGGTTCAACCTACCAAGTTATTTTGGAAGGTAGCGAAGCATGTGCTGAGATACCTCAAAGGCACATCTTAGTATGGATTGTGGTACAGAAGGACAAAGGGAGTGAAGCTTTAGGGCTTCACAGATGCTGATTGGGTAGGGAGTCTTCTTCCTTGGTTCAGTTGCAGTTTCTTGGTACAGTAGGAAACAGAGGTCAGTTGCACTTACCTTAGCAGAGGCTGAATACATGGCTGCCAGTCAGGCAACATGCGAGGCCATTTGGATGCGGAAGATTCTAGGGGGATTGTTTGGTTAGAGGACGGATCCAACTGTGATCTATTGCAATAATCAGAGTTGTATCAAACTCTTTGAGAATCCAGTATTTCATGATAGGTCCAATCACATAGATATTTGGTACCATCATCTTCGAGATTGTGTGGTGAATAGGATCACGTTGTTATTGTATGTTTCGATTGAGGAGCAGGATGCAGATATTTTGACTAAGGCATTATCAAAATGCAAGTTCAAGTTCCACAGAGACAGGAATGGGGTGACTGATAATCCCTTTCTTGTTGAGAGGGAGTGTTGAAAATAGCAATAAGAAATTATAAATATAGAAGTGCTAAAAATAACATTGCTATAAATAGCATTTCGAGATACCTTCCAATTTTAGTTAGTCCCTGAACTAAAATAGAGAATTAAAATTTAAATTTTTTCTTAGCAGCAATTTGATTAATAATTAATTAATTCATCTTGATTTAATTAGTTGGAGAAAATCAAACATGAAGTCTATGTGAAGACATGCAACAATTTCTCCATTGATTGAGGAATTTATCCCTTAGTTAAGGAGATGAGGATGAGTTGTACTTTGAGTTGTAATTAGTTAGCTTAGTTAACTTAGTTATGTCGAGTTAGATTAGTTCTAACAGTTTGTAGAATTAATGGTGAGTTCAGTTAGTTAATGCTTACATTCATGTAACTACTGCACTTCAAATAATTGAATATTCTCTCATAAATAACTCATGCATGTAAGTTCAGTTAGAAACCCAGTTGAGATCAGATGGTGGGACAATGTACTATCAGCTGTAGGAATATTCCTTGGAGGATATCTCTTGCATATAGAAGGAATTCATTCCTTAGAGATTGTGCATTTATTTCTTGGTTTAGTGAGTTGTATGAGACCAGACTTCACACAAGTGGTATCACTGGACCCCAGGAAAAACTGCGCAAGGAAATTGGAGGCTTGGAGGGCTAACGAAAGGCATATGTTTTGTCTACTTAGTCTGTGAGCGGTATTGTGGGATTGTGCTGAGAGTTGAATAGCCTGTGAGCTAAAGCTTTGTGTAATTCTAAGGTAATTTCCATTTGTATGATAATACAGAGATTGGGGTTTTAGGCTGAGGCTTTCCCTGAGTTATTCTTCTGTGTTCATGTGCGATTGCTTTCTCTTGATCTGTTATATGTGTTCTATTTGATCTTGCTCATAATCGATTAAGCTTCCACAAAGTTTGTTGTAGAAGTAGATCTAGTATATTTCTTTTGTACATTGCAGTATCAGTTGATCCACTGGTGAAATTCCTTGGTGTTCAATCACAAATGCCTCAGAAACCTGCTGAAAGAATACATATTTATTATGGAGCTTTATAACACAACTTAGTGCAGTATTTACAATGAAATATCTACTCAAAACAAAGCATCATGACAACATGCCAACATAAAGCATAGTGGAGCTTTATAACACAACTCATTACAGTATTTACAACGATCATCCTGTTGAGTGCCAACCCATATGACATCATAACATCATGCTAACATAACCACATGAAAACATAATAACATGATACCCATACCTCATATTGAAGCTTTATAACATAGCTAGTTATAGTATTTACATCCATATATATGTGTACATATAGAAACATCACCATAAATATAGATACCCAAACATATGCCACATCATATACCAAAACATATCACTAAAAACCATATCTAAGCATATATCAAAAAATCATAAAGCATATACCAACCACCATAAAACATATATTGAACCACCTAAAGAAAATACCAAACCACCATAAGCATATACCAAATCACCATAAAGGAAACACCAATCCACCATAACGAAACTACAAAACCACCATAAAGTAAATTCCACACCACCATATCAAAGCTTCTTTGCCTCAACCGACAAACAATGAAGGATACATAACATGCATTTGATATACCATCTCCCATGTAGCTTCAACAGGCCCAAAGTGCTTCCATCGCATTATAACTTTCTCAATTGCTTGGTTCTGGAGCATGAGAAGCTTTTTTTGCAATATACGCTGAGTCTCTAACTGGAGTTCTCCATCTGGTTCCACTTGCAATACAAACTAGTCAATCACATGATCAACATCTTTAACATACTTCTTAAGCAAAGATACATTGAAAAAATCATGGACTTTCATTGTCGAAGGTAGTGCAAGTCGATAGGCTACTGGCCCAAACCTCTCAATGATATTGAAGGGTACACAAAACTGTGGTGCTAGCTTGGCACATGAACAAATCCACAAGGATCTCTTATTAGGTTTGATACACAAGTACACCTATTCCCCAACCTAGAACACCTTAAATGACTTGTTCTAATCTACATAGCTCTTTCTCCTATCCTGTGCTATCTTAAGGATTTTCTTGATCACCTGCATTTCCTATTCCATGTCTGCCAACATATCTGGTCCAATCAATACCCTACTAACCGGATCACTCCAACTAATGGGAGTGTTGCAACTCTACCCATACATTGCCTCAAAAGGACTAAACCTTAATGAATCCTGATAACCATTGTTGTATGTGAACTCTACCAAAGGGAGATACTCTTCCCACTTCCTCTGTTGACACATCACATACATCTTCAACATATCCTCTAATATCTTGTTGACTCTCTTTGTTTGTCTATCTGTATGCGGATGATAAGTTGTGTTGAAGGCCAATTCTGTGCCCAAACCTACAAATAAGGCCTTCGAAAACCTGGAAATGAGCTTCATATCCCTGTCTGACATAATCTTCTTTGGAACACCATGTAGTCTAACCACATCTCAGATGAATACCTATGCCACATCGATGGCTAAGTATGTAGACTTCATTGGAATGAAGTGTGAAACCTTTGTTAACCTATCCACAATGACCATAACAGAATCATGCCACTTCATTGCCTTTAGCAACCCTATGATGAAATCCATGGAAATAACCTCCCATTTCCATGATGGAATTGCAATCAGTTGTAGAAATCCACCTAGGTGTTTACACTCTACTTTCACTCACTGGTAGTCAAAACACCTCGCCACAAGCTCTATTACGTCCCTCTTCAAATTCAGCCAATAATAATATATCTTCACTACTGTCAGTGTCTTCTGATAAATTGGGCGACCTGAATAAGGTTTCACCTAAAACTCCCTCAAGATCACCTTCTTGAGCTCACTTCTATCTGGTACATATATTTGTCTCGAAACCTAACAAATCCATTTGCTGTAAGACAATAATCCATACTATGTGCACCTGCACCTGTACCTGTACTCATGTACTTGTACTACTTGTATCTGTATCTACACTTGTACTTGTACCTATACTATCACATGTACTTGTACTAGCATCCTACTGTAACCTACACACAATCTCCACATACCTAACATCCTACTGACTTTCCTGCAAGATCCTATCCTGTAAGTCTGTCCCATATGAGCTCATAGTTTCCAAGTGATGCACCTGTACCCGTCTACTAAGAGCATCTAGCACCTTGTTCTCTTTACCTTTGATGTACGTGATCTCAAAGTCAAACTCATTGATCATGGCCAACCATCTAGCCTGCCTGGCATTCGTATTCAGTTGGTCAAACAAATATCTCCACCTAATGTGATTACTCATAAGTAAAAACCTCTTGAAAATAAGATAGTGTCTCAACATCTTCAATGCATGTATGATCTTTGTCAACTCAAGGTCATGCGTAGGATAGTTCCTCTCATGGTCGTATAGTTTTTGAGACTCATAACATACGACCTGCCCATCCTGCGTTAGGACTCCACTAAGTCCTCTCTTGCAAGCATTTGTGCATACCACAAACTCTTTATTTGGATCTGCAATCTGTAACACTGGTGCATGTGTCAACAACTATTTAAGTTGTTTGAAGCTAGCCTCCCATTCCTCTGTCCATTCGAACTTCTTACCTATCATTTGCAATGATGTGATGGGATAAGCAATCTATGAGAAGTTCTGATGAACCTCCTGTAGTAGCCTATCAAGCCCATGAAAGATCTCACTTCATCCACGCTCTTAGGAGCTACCCACTCCATGATGGCCCTTATATTCTCTAAATCTACTGAAATGCCCTCCTTGGAGACAACATCTCCCAAGTAATGTACCTCACTTTGGAAGAAACTACACTTCATGAGCTTAGCATACAACTGATGCTCCCTCAACGACCTTGTTAAGATATGGTATGTTCTATGCTTATAGCAGTTTACTTCTTTTTATTATTATTATCCACAAATTAGCAATCACATATGCATAACGTAAAGTGCAGATAGAACATTAAATGATCGACAGAAAACAAGCCAAGACAAGAGACACAAGATGTGGCAGCTAGCTAGGGACAAACCCCACAATGCATGGGGAAACCCTTTGATCAAATCTTCCTTTATCTTCATTAATACAGTAGAGAGAAATAGTACATAAATCAGATTTACATTTGCAGCTGCAAACTCTAGATCAGTCCCAAACTAGGGTAGACAATATCTCACAAATCGACCGTCGGATCAGCTCAATTCCACCACCAAAATGTACAACCTTTAGAGGAGGTCCAGATGAACCTAAAACGCAATTTAGAATAGGATATTTGATGGTCTACACTGGTTGAAGTTTGGATTTGCAGTTGCAGCTTCCTTCAAACTAGGGCAGTCGATATCTTGCAAACCGACCGTTGGATCGGCTTGATTCCACCACCAAAAGTTGCAGCCTTTAGAGGAGATCCAGATGGACCTATAGTGCAGTTTTGATAAGGAGATCTTTTGGTTCACACAGGTGAAACCTTAATTCTACAGTTGCTACCGTAAAATCTGCAACTGCTCCTCCACATGTGTGAGAAAGGCCTCTTTTTGGCGCAGTAGAGAAGAGCCTCTTTTCTACGCAGGAGAGAGAGAGATGTGAAGAAGGAGTGAGTGCAAATGAGGAAAAGTCCTCCTGTATTTATACACAACTGTTGATGTTTGAATAGATGTGACTGTTGGGCTTCTGAGCCTACATGGGTTGTAGGTCGGCTTGATAATAATTCCATAATCAAAATAAATTCATATCTCCATAAATACTATTCGTAATCGAATGATCTTTAGATCAATCCTACACCTCTCAATGAGAGGAATCTAATAAAAATATTATCAGCCATGAATGAGATGTCCCTCATGGAGTTTGACCCTAGTTTCCAATTCAACAATCCCTCTCAACTAGGGAGAACTCCATCTACAATCTGTCTGTTGGTCGCCACTATTCATCCATCAAATGCATTGCCCTGTACAACTTGACCCCTACTCTAGTATGCCTGCTCTTGCTCTGTTCTGTTCTGCCCTATTCGGATCTGCTCTGCTTTGCTTTGTTCTGCTCTGCATTGTTCGAATTATGAAGAGGAAGAAATGATCGAGGATGTATCATACTGACTCCAAGTCAGTCTCAGAGTATGTACCACTAGTCCCAGACCAGTCTCAACCAACCCGAAGTCAATGTCATAGCGAGTACAACTCTTACCATTTGTCCCAGACCAATATCATCCTCCATCGACTCAAACTCAGTCTTAGAATGCACACCATTGGTCCTAGACCAGTCTCTACTGACCCGAAGTCAGTGTCATTGTATGTACCACTCCTACCACTGGTCCCAGGTCAGTATTGCAGGCTCAGAGAGTGTACGACTAGTCCTAGACCAGTCCTGCACTGACACGAAGTCAGTCTCAAAGTATGTACCACTGGTCCCAGAACAATCTCAACTGACTCGAAGTCAGCATCATAGTATGTACAACTCCTACCACTAGTCCCAGACCAGTATCATTGATCCCAGATCAATGAAGGTCATCCTAGTGTAGTGACTATGGTAGATACAGTGATGCATCCATCAGTACTACTATGGTCCCTAACTTGATTTCCTTGCTCATTGATCAGATGAGAGGTACTTCCCATGAGTCCCAAACTACATGGGTAGGATGCATTGACAGGAGAACTAATCAATCCTGTCGACAGGAGAGTGAATCATCCTATCCCATAATAGAGTGAATCATCTTGTCCCACAAGAGAGCGATTCATCTTGTCCACAGGAGAGTGAATCATCCTATCCAAAGGAGGGTGAATCATCCTGTCCATAATCGCCATGGAGAACACATCATACAGGCCTCACCGAAGAACCAATCATCCTAGTACATAGTCATCATGGAGAACACATCATCCAGACCTCACAGGAGAACTAATCATCCTGCTACATAGTCGCCATGGGGTGTCACAGGGAAAGTTTTGATTCTTTTACCTTGTTCATCATAAGTCGCTCCAAGAAGTACCCCACACCCCCTATAGCTCCCAGAGCTCAATACATCATATAGGACCCTCATCAGAGGGTCTTTGAACAACACCAAGTTGTTCTATGAAATTCAAGAATTTTACTTTCCCTAGGGGCTTTGTCAGAATGTCGGTGACTTGTTCATCTGTACCAACATGTTGGAGCCTGATAGCTCCTTGCTACACCATATCTTGATATCGATATGCTTGGAGTGATCATGAAATACAGGATTCTCTAAAAAACGAATCCCACTCTGGTTATCACATAGGATCACAGTGGTATCCAATGTAAATCCAAATAGCTTACTGAAGAGCTTTCACAACCAGACTGCCTCATAGGAGGCCATGCTAGCAGCAATATGTTCTTCTTCGACAGTGCTCAAAGTCACCGAATTTTTCTTCTTGCTCATCCAGGATATCGAAGTAGATCCTAGGGAGAGGCAACACACTGATGTGCTCTTACGATCCTCCACATTGCCTGCCCAATCAGCATCTGTGTATCCAAATAGTCTCACATTTCCGGTAGTGTATCTGAGCCCATATGTGATTGTGCCCAATAGATTCTTGGCACCAATCCAGTGTATGTGGAGAGGTTCAACCATGTGTTGACTCAATGTGTTTACTTCAAAGAATATGTCTGGATGAGAGTTAACCAAGAACATTAATGCTCCTACGAGTTGCCAATACTCAGTGGCATTTCGTAAAACAGGTCCAGCAACACTACCGCTTATCTTCTTAAAGTCAAGCTCCATTGGGGTAGATACAGGCTTGCAATCCACCATACCGAACCTTTCCAGTATCTTCACCACATTTTTTCCTCGAGATAGGAAAATTTCACCTGTCTTTTGCCATACCTCAAGTCCTAGGAAATAGTGCATTAGTCCTAGTTCCTTCATTTCAAATTTAGAAGCCAACTCCCTCTTACATTTGTGAATGAGAGGGTCTGCACCTGTTAGGAAGAGGTTATCCACATATAGCACCAATATGAGAGGTTTGTCATCCTCAACCTTAAAGTAAAGGTTAGGATCGACTTCACTCCTACTGAATCCAAGTTTCATCAAGTAGCTATATATCCTCTCATACCATGCTCAAGGTGCTTGCTTCAGCCCATAGAGAGCTTTCTTCAAGTTGCATACATGAGATTTTCAATCATAAATCTCAAATCCTTCAGGTTTCTCCACGTAGACGTCTTCTTTGATCGAACCATGCAAAAACACGGTCTTGACATCCATCTGATGTAGGTTCCATCCTTGTGAAACCGCAAGGGCTATGGATGGTCATATATCTGGCAACAGGTGCAAATATCATATCATAGTCTATATCTTCCTTCTGGGAGAAACCACGAGCAACAAAACAAGATTTATACTTTTCTGTACTTCCATCTGCTGCATGATTTATCTTGTAAAGCCATTTAGAAGTGACAAGTGTCTTGTCCTGGGGTCTAGGAACTACTTCCCAGACATCATCAAGTAGCCCCCTAAGCCATCAAGGCCTCTTCCTAGAAGAGGAAGGCTCGGGTAAATAAATAGGATCCATAGGTTCCTCCACATCAAGCATTAATACATCATCTACCCATAGAAACTTCAGAAGTCTTTGATCATGAAGCATAGCACGAACAACTTCCACAATCGTACGGTTCTTCCTTTCCACCACACCATTCTGCTCAGGAGTATGTGGTGTAGTAGTCTCCCTCTTAATGCCAACCTCTTTAAAAAAATCATGAAACTCGTTAGATTCATATTCCGTCCCATTATCAATCCTTACAATCTTGATCTTCTTTTCGGTTTGATTCTCGATCAAGGTTTGAGATGTGTCACAAGACATGACACCTAGTGGACTTCCTCCATCCTGATATAATGAATCAACTCGAAACCCAAGAGTGAAGGCATATTTAACATTATTTTTCTATATACGTACCTTGCCATCGTTGAAGGTTACCTTGTAGCCTTTGTCTTCCATTGCCAAAATGGACACCAGGTTCCTTTTGAGATCAGGTACATATAATACATCGTGTAGGTGGATTGTATTACCTTGATTCAATTTAAGAGAGACATTGCCTACACCTTTCACGGGATATTTCATATTATCTCTGAGAATACTTTTCACGTTAGTTTCTTTCTCTAACAGATTATGTAGAACTTCTTTGTAACTAGTGAAGTGCCTTGAGGCTCCACTATCAATGAGTCAAATTCCCATTGAGTCCGAAGGAGTAAAGGTATATAGAGCAGCTCGTAGATAATATTCATCTTGCTTATTTTCAACAAAGTTGGATTTATACCTGGAATTTCTAGCCCTCTTGAATGGTTGTCCTCTTCCTTGATTTCCAGCACTCCTTTTGCCTCTGCTATTTGATTCACCATTCCTTTGATTTCCATGAGAGGGATTTTGATCATCATCCTGGTGTGAGTCCCTTCTATTAGGGCACCCCCTTGCATAGTGACCTGCTTTATTGTAACATCTTCCTTTTCTTCCACCCTTAGGTCCAGCCTTTCTTTTAGATTTAGACCTATAATTTTTTCTTTTCTTAGCATGAGAAGAAAAGGCAGCAGGAGGACCTTTAAGCATGGCCATTTCTTGTTCTTCTATCCTTGTTTCTTCTTGAATGCATCTTTCCATTAATTCCTTGAATCCAGGAATTATGTTATTGTTCAGAAGAGTAGTCCTAAAGACGTACCATTCAGATGGTAATCCTCCAAGAGTCTTGACGGCCATTTCCCTATTAGTAATTATCTCCCTGATAGATAGTAGATTGTTCTTGATCTCGGTGATTCGTAAGAAGTATGCTTGCATATTCTCATATTTACCCTTCTTAATTTCCTTCAGCTTATTTCTAAGAAACAAGACTTGATTTGCATCATTAACTTTAAATAAACTCACCAGTCTATCGTACATTTCCTTGGAGGTGTTCAGGGCGGAGATGTAGGCCACCAAGCGTTTGTCAATAGAGTCCTTGATGATCTTCTTTGTTTTGAGTTCATCGCTTTTGCAATTGATCCTAGAAACAACAAGTGCATTTGGTGGAGGCTTAACAATATTGCCTCTCACATGATCCAACACTCCTTGATCCTCAAGGGTTAGATCGATAGACATCTTCCATCCGTGATAGTCAGCTTTCTCAGGGAGCTTGTCCTCAGCAGGAAAGAGTGATGATGACCCCATAGTTCTTTTAGGATAGCCTTACCAATCTTCTATTCAGTGATTGATCTTGCTCTTGCTCGGGATTTTTCTTCACCTCAGCTTTGATACCATGTTAAGATATGGTATGTTCTATGCTTATAGCAGTTTACTTCTTTTTATTATTATTATCTAAAGATTAGCAATCACATATGCATAAAGTAAAGTGCAAATAGAACATTAAATGATCGACAGAAAACAAGCCAAGATAAGAGACACAAGATGTGGAGGCTAGTTGGGGACAAACCCTGCAATGTGTGGGGAAACCCTTTGATCAAATCTTCCTTTATCTTCAATAATCCAATAGAGAGAAATAGTACATAAATCAGATTTATATTTGCAGCAGCAAATGTTAGATCAGTCCCAAACTAGGGTAGACAATATCTCACAAACCGACCATTGGATCGGCTCAATTCCACCACCAAAATGTACAGCCTTTAGAGGAGGTCTAGATGAACCTACAACATAGTTCAGAAAAGGAGGCTTGATGGTCTACGCTGCTCAAAGTTTGGATCTATAGTTGCAGATTCAGTTTTGCATCTTCCTTCAAACTAGGGCAGTCGATATCTCGCAAACCGACTGTCGGATTGGCTTGATTCCACCACCAAACTTTGCGGCCTTCAAAGGAGATCTAGATGGACCTATAGTGCAATTCTGATAAGGAGATATTTTGGTCCATGCAGATCAAACTTTACTTCTATAGTTGCTGCCCTAAAATCTGTATCTGCTCCTCCACATGTGTGAGAAAGGTCTCTTTTCTGCGCAATAGAGAGGAGCCTCTTTTCTGTGCAGGAGAGAGAGAGATGTTTGAATATATGCGACTGTTGGGCTTTTGAGCCTACATGATTTGTAGGTTGGCTTGATAATAATTCTATAATCAAAATAAATTCATATCTCCATAAATACTTATTGGAATCGGATGATCTTTAGATCAATCCTACACCTGTAAATGAGAGGAATCTAAAAAAAATATTTTCAGCCATGAATGAGATGTCCCTCATGGAGTTTTTCCCTAGTTTCCAATTTAACAAACCTCAACACTGCTGCTAAATGCTCGACACACTCTTCCCCATTTTTAGAATATACCAATATATCATCAATGAACACAATAACAAACTTATCTAAATATGGACGCAACCAATTATTCATCAAACACATGAATGTATCTAGAGCATTAGTTAAACCAAAAGGAACAATAACAAAATCATAATTCCCATACCTGCTCCTAAAAAAAGTCTTGTAAATGTCCTCCTCTTTGATGCATACTTGATGGTATCCGGATCTCAAGTCAATCTTTGAGAACATTGCTACTCCCTTCAATTGATCGAACAAGTCATCAACCCTCGGCAAAGGGTACTTGTTCTTGATAGCTTACCTATAATCAATGCATAATATGAGTGTCCCATCTTTATTCTTCACAAAAAATACTAGTGTGCCCTAAGGTGATACACTTGGTCTAATATATCCCTTGTCCAATATTTCCTTCAACTAGAACTTTAACTCAACCAACTCATATGTGCTCATCCTATAATTTTCTTTCGATGCCAGAGCTACTCTTGGCACTAACTCAATAGAAAACTCTACCTCCCTGTGAGGTGGCAACTATGTAATATCCTCAGGGAATACATCCTGAAACTGTTGCAAAACAGGGTACCTACTCAACACATTGGCATACTCAACTTCCTCACCCTTGTCACTAGAAATGTGTACTACAAATAGATTACACCCCTTCCTATGGCTACACTTTTCTTGTATAGTTGTCACCAACCTAACTGATGTGGATTTATTCTTACCCTGCAAGACTCTTGGTTCCCCATTATCATCAACACACTCAATAGATTTGTCATTGAAGTCTACCTTGGTTCTATGTAGATACAACCAATCCATGCCCAAGAACATACTATATGAACCCAATGGTAATACATTTAAATGTGTTGCGGTAGCCATACCGTTCAAATCAAATACACAAGCTCTTACCCAATGATTGACTCATTTCTTTTTACCTGTAGCCAATTGCACTAACCAAGATTTTGCATGCAATTTTTTACTCAAACAACACTTATCCACCAACTTGGGACTAACACAGTTATAATTAGATCTGAGGTCAATCAAAATAGAAATAACTTGATCATAGATATTATTATCCTTGTGAATTATAGATGCCTAATAATCCACCTATTTGTTATCCATTGTTGCATAGATACATGGAATACACTGACTGACATCCCCAATAGTCTATGCATCCTACGCACTATATATCTCAGGTCTTCCACCCTAATTCTGCAGACAAGATCTCTTGTGATGATCTCTTCCACAAGTCCAACACTCTATAGGCTTCCAACCTCTGTCCTTATTCATTTCTTCAGTTCGATGTCCTTGTCCTCTATTTGATGCATTGAATCTCTTAGGGGGTCCAACATTCTCCTGGTTATCTGTACCTTGTGGCCTTGCTCACTTTTTGTCCCATTTTCCTTTCTTCTTTACATTACCTCACCAGTCTGGCTTAGTCTTAGTTCTATGCTTTGATTATTCATAGCAATGATTCAACTTCCCAATGACTTCCTCAAGTAACTGAGGCTCATCATACTCAACCTGATCTCTAAATGCTAATGGAAACCACTAACAAATCTCTGAACTTTAGCCTTCTCATCAGTAAGATACGGTACATACCTCAATAGTTCTAAAAACACGGTCATGTAATCTTCCTTTGTCATTAACCCCATCCTTAGCTCATAGAATTATTTTTCCTTACTGTCATAGTACCTTTCTGATAAGTGCTTCTTCCTGAAAAGCCTCTTAAACTCCCTGCAGCTAGAGTCATCTGTCCTAATCTCTCTAACCTGCTTAACATCATCCCACTAGATGTCTGCTTTACCTTTCAAGCTGAAGATAGCTATTCTGGCCTTCATGTTGTCTATGTACTCATCCAACTCAAAGAATTTGTTCATTCCAGGTATCCAAACCTCTGCTTGTTTCGGCTTCTTCACATCTCCATCAACTGTAGGTGGTTTTTCTTTCTTGAATTCATCTGGAAAGTATCCCCTATTATTCCTTCTATAAGGATGATAGCAATGATGACCATGATGTCTATTAGAACCATAAATAGAACAATACATGTACTCACCACCCCTCCTATCCGGAGTGTCCAAAACATGCCATCTCTCACTGTGTTAGATCTATCTGACCTGTGTCTACCAGGAGATCTATTGTCATATGCCCCATTAGTTCTAGTCCATGGCTGATCCGAAGTGGCCCTTGTTGCTGCAATTCTAATAAAATCTGAAGAAGTATTTCATTAACCTTTGCTTGCTTCTCTTGTGCCTATATGATTCAGTCATTATTTGCCTTGCAACTCCTTATCTCTTCTTTAAGCTTCTTAGTGTAACTGCCAAATCAGAAGGATTCCCAATACCATACTACTCTTCAGATTCATAGGGAGAGTCTTTGTAGTCAACCTTCTTGCTATCCATTTGATATTTCTTCCTACAAGGCATAATATGTCAGCTCAACCAAATCACAATAAACCAACGTACCTTATTATAGCTTAGGGATATTACCTCATCTGCAAGATACATGTATAACATAATCATAACATCATATAGACATACACAAATGAATGTATCAACACATAAACATCACTCTAGATAGGGTCCAATCATCAATGCAAGGCCATATCAATAATGCATATTATGACCTCATGCATGAAAATGACCATTACTCCATTGTACACATTTCCATATGCAACTATCAACATGCATAAGCAATGCCAGATCAATTACACCTACGCATAAATTCATGTTGTCGAGCATAAGCAACGAATTCTTGTAATTGTTGGGTGTGGAGCCTAATTATCTTCTATATTCAAAGGTATCGCCACATTGGACCCCAGTTCAAAATGGGGGCGGCAACGCTGCCCGTAAAATATTCACTGCAGGGGGTCCAAGGGGGGCGGCTGCAACCTTTGGGAGGCCCCCCCTGGTGGGGTGTTTCGGGGGTAGCACCCCTGAAACTAAAAACAGATGTAAAATTGCCTTGTAAAAGTATAGTAATTTCTAGTCAATGTGGGTCATTCATTAGGCAGATGATCTGATGGTAGAACTTATGTTTAGTTTAGGGTTTTTTGCCCTAGAAGGCAACCCCTCTCTTTGTATGAGGGCATTGTATTTGAGGCTGTGTAATAGATGTGTATTCCATGAGCGAGAAACAGAGAGGTGAGACTGTGAGAGAAAACAGATGATATTACAGCGGATCTGCTGTAGGTTGCGTCTCTTTATTTTGCTGGATAATAGAAAGGAAGGAATGGTTGTTCGGGGTGGACGTAGCCCAAACTGGGTGAACCACGTATATCTATGTCTCTCTTGTTTTATGCGTTTTCTGTGTTTATATTTCTACAATATTTTGTGTTCCATTGCTCTATAATATATATTTTTCTAACAGTAATCAACCTACAAGACTAATACATGTAATCAAAATATTTAAGAATGTAACCTAACATACAAGGATGTAAGTAGGTGACATAAAATCAACATATAAGCGACATGTAATCCATATACAGTTAGTCACATACTTATGAAAATGCATTTCAAAAACTCAATATCAAATTCTCCATGATAACCATACTATCTCCATGATAACCATATTACAACCATAATCAATCATCAAGCAATTGCAACAAGAAAATGTTATGCAAGTGTAAGAGACACACATGCAACTAACATGCATGCATGATCAATACACTTCCCATCTAGTCTAAGATTTGAACCATGCTATGATATCACTCTATAACACCCTCCTCCAACATCTACCCACATAACTAGCCAACCAAGGATAAACATGTGAAAGAGGCTACTATGATGGGATTCAAATTCCTATGTGACCTTAAGCAAGTGGAATAGATGGAATCATAACACATAGACCTCCAACATGAGCCTTGGGACCCACAATAACCAAACAAGCACCTTAAACAACTTGCCCCAGGGACCTACTAAGGTTTTTACCAACTTAGGCCAGAGTAACACTCCCTAGACACAACACAGGAGAGTTATAATTGTCCCCAGCCCTTAGCCAAATGCGTTAGTCTCTAGGGTAAAGCTCGGTTTGGCTAGCAATTTCAGGATTTGAGCTGCCTTTTGAAGCCCAGAGCCCAAAACACTGCCTAGAATGGAATGATAACTTAAAAATGGTAAAAGTATAGGTAAACAATGATGCCAAAGCAATAAACTAAACAAGACCATATCCAGGCCCCTATTAGTCCTGACAAGCATTTTGTCAAACATATCATCAACATGTAACCTAGAGGCATAAACAACAGAATTAAGTGTAGGGATCTCATACTTATCTAAGAATCGCCATGAACCATTGTTTCCTCATGTCATTCATTGCTTATCATTTATTAGGATAGAGATACATTATCCATTCATAAAAAAACTAAAAACAAGATGAGAGTCATATATAGTTGCTTCCATAATATATACATATAACCGGTTGTTTTAGCAACTACAACCACCCTCCAATTTTTTTCCTTAGCTTCATTTTGAAGCCTCCCCATGAAAATCCTAAGCAGCTAGTCTTGCACTTCCTAGGTAGTTGTGTTTTCAATTGAGTTTATTTTTGGCTTTACAGCTTGTGTTTTCTAACTTGTCTTGTTTTCTGACCACAAGCTAACCTCTTGTGACTTAGTATTAACCTGGTTATTGTGATGTCTTGGAAAACTATCTAGTCCTGGAGGGAAGCCTCCTCCACTATCAGTAATTGCGTAGAGTAGCCCAACAATGGGCTTTATCTTAGGAATTATTTAAACCTAGCTGACAACCTGTGTTCAGCTCATAAACTACGTAGAGCATGCGAGGCAGCCAGATCCACTCAGCCTAGGAATTGTGTAGAATCATTCTTCAGTTGTTGTCCACTGCATGTGTCAGTAGGTTGCTTGGTTCCCTCCAAAACTCACAATTATTCCTTGCATGCATGATAACCTTTCTGAAAAAAGATAAAAAGCAAAAAGCAAAATGCATCCCTATAAAATAATGATCTATTTTTAGCAAGCGGGAGTTATACTTAAGTTTATTTTAGAAACTTCCTGCCAAGTGTCACTTTTTCCTAGATTTGTGGCATGGGCATCATAAACCCTAAATCTATCAAATCTATTTAAACGACACCTCAGAGCTCATTCTATACATTTTATCTTGGAGCTGTCGCATTCCAAAGGAATCTAGGAACCCTTGACGCATCTTTTTTGGGTAAGTTTTTCTTTTTAATTCTTTTGCTCCCTTTTCTATCATTTTTCTTCTCTTTCCTTGTTTGAGTGTTGTTTTGCATGTTTTACTAAATCAATGTTGGTGTTTTAGCTTATTTTAACTTGTAGAAGTGTTGTTTCAAGTTTTGCATTGCATTTCCTTAGTGTCACATGCATGACCCTATCTCTACACTAACGATCGACCTTGCAAAGACTCTCTTCATGAGCTATGTTGCTCTTCCGTTTTACTGATTCGTACACTTGATTTTATTGCATGCATTTCCATTCAATGATATATGCACCATATTTTCCCATACATTTAGATTTACTCATTTTCAAGTCGCCCTTGGGAAGATATGGATTTCGTTGGCTCAAATCTTGCTTTGCCCGACATGCACTATGCATTCCTGGACCTCAAGGTTCTGCCTTGGCTCTAGGGATTGTGTAGAAGCTTCCTGTCACTGGCCTCGAGCTGGGCTCTGTGCAGTTCTGGGAGACATTGCCGAGTATTTCCCACTCAGACTACACAATGCGTAGTTCCAACCAACAACATAGGTAGACTGAACTATGTATTGCGCAGTTCCAGTCCACAGTGAACCTCACTGGACTATGCTCTGCACATGTCCATTCAACGACACATCTCACTGGAAGATGGGACTATGCAATGCATAGTTCCAGCTGACTGTCCCCAACCTCTGAGAGTCACTACTATGAAATATTGCCCAACAGTCATCCAAATTGTTGCATGATCGATCCTTGAAGTGCTATGTGTTTTTAAACTGACACATTCTTTCGATGAGTGTTCTCTTTGTCTCTAGGTACATTAGTTGTTGAGTAGTCTCTCAGCAGTACACGCATCATGGTTTCCAAGAGAGTTGGATCAAAGGAAATTGTATAGAGTAGTACTGGAGATGTAGTTGAACAACTGCCTATGAATTTTCCTATCTATGTAGACACACAAATGTTCATAAAAAATGACATGAAGATCACATGGAAAGAAATAAAGGGCATATTTGCAGGTAGTTTCAAGGAAGATCGACAAGTCTATTTCAACATTAACAAGTCAAGCTTGTACAAGATTGAATGCAGGTACCCCACCTTCCCATGCATGAATGTCATTGACTGGGTTGTCTCACATATTGATCCCAAGACAATGACATTGAGCAATACCAATGGAACATAGCTTGACACCTTTAGGATGGAAGAATACCATCATATATATAACTTGATGCTACGGGTGAATCACATGAACACACTATTCTTCGCTCCCAATAGTAATGTGAATACTAGAGATATAATTAAGCATTGGGTAAAGGCTTACCAACTCTTTGTCATCTTCGCATGTTGCATGTATGGTCGAGAGATCATAGAGATCTTCCCATGGAGATGGGTGATTGTGTTAGATCAGTTGGAAAATGAAGGAAGGCCCTTCAATTGGTCATACATGTTGCCTCTTCAGTTGAACGTTCATGTGCCTATTGCCTGGAGTCCGCCTAAGGATGGACAAGAAAGATTCTTTATGTCCACATACCTACTTGATGAAATTTATGCCCAACAACAATTCCTTGGCATGGGTTGGAGATGGACATCATTAGAGGACATTGTGAACATTTATTGCAATTTTCTCTCTAAGTGAAGCTACTGAGGAGTCATGACGAGACTATCTGACCACTTCATCACCCTGCTGTATAAGATGATCTCTGAATGGGATTTGCCTTGCATGTCGCAAGAGGCGATGTAGGCATTGCTCAACATTGCAGATTGGTATGCCTCACCCGATGGCACCTTCATGAGGATGTTTGGCACAGAGAAGCCTCCACATGAGCTACCAAGGTTTTCTACAGACAAGATGGTCATGCAAGAGGTTTCATACCAAATGTCCACAAGGTTATCATCATGACTGCACATGAGGAAGAAGGCATTGTGGCCCACTCTTCCTTTCCGTATTGGATTGTATGAGATCTGTACTTTAAAGGATGCAGATGTCGAGGCCAAGGACTTGAAGAAGTTCAATCCATATGATCCTCACTAAATATGCAAAGAGCACAATGTGAAGGTGTAATATCCATGGATCCACGGGATAAGTAATTGGTGAGAGGAAGATCCTTTGAGGTATTGATGTAACTCCTCTAGGCTCAATGAACTGTTCAGCATAGCAGTAGAATGGAAAGTAGCACTCCATGCAGTAGCACCATAGGAAGCAACAACAACAGCAATAGTGAGCAGAAAATGGGTACAAGAAAAAGGCAAGAGGAATATTGTTCAGAGCACATAGGTAGAGAAACACTACAAGTTTAAAGAGGATCCACTTGTAAAGAAAGTAGCTTTGGAGATAGAGGCAAAGAGGTGAAAGTGTGAAAGGAGAGTAGCACATAGAAAGATGGAAAAGAAATGACTGGAAGAATCAGAAAGGAAGTTGCAAGAGGTAGAGCAGAAGCTCAGAGAAGAATAAGAGTTGTGCATAAGAGAGAGGGAAGCGCAACAGGAACAGGATCAAGAACGGGACGAAGCATAAGGCGCATTGTCAGAGTAAACTGCATCGATACATGCTGAAGACTCAGATATTCCAGCGGCATATGAAGAACATGGTGAGCGGTCACATGGAAAAGAAATTTCTCAACAGGATGAATAGATGATTGAATGGATGATTGAATAGATGGACATGAAGATGGTACAAGAGCAGCAAGATCAAGATATCAACCTCATGCTAAGAGCAGCCGAGCTCACCCCATGGGCTTCACCAGCTACGACATTAGAGAAAGTCTAGAGTGAACAAGGGGAGACTCTTCTCCTTGATGATGATCTGGAGATGGATGTGTGCAATCTCGTATTTAACGAGTCATAATAATGGATTGTACAAGAAAGAAGAAAGAAGCTTCTAGATGATCATACATCACTTGCACACATAAAAGAAAGGGTGATTGTACCATATGTGGGAAGACATCCAGTTTCCATGACCAAGGCTTCTAAGGCTTATGCAGAAACCACAAGTTCAATGGTAAAGTTCTTGATATCAGAGAATGATCGAATAGCAAAGGACTTGCAAGAGGCCAGGAAAAAGTTACAGTAGTCCGCGGGATCCACAATGAGAGAGATTAAGAAAGAAATAGCAACAAAGATATCTACGTTGAAGGCCATCATGCTAACACTGTATAACATATTTGTCACCATGCACAAAGTAGTTATGCATCTAAATGCCTTTTAGCAGAAGTGCATGTAAACAACCCAAACTCTCAAATACATTCATGTTGATATCATGTACATGCAGGAATGGACAATGAGCTACAAGGGAGCCCTGCCTTACTAGCATAAGAATATGAAGCCATAGGTTGAGCTAGATAAAGCACAGATTCAAATATTAATCCAGAACTATGAGCATCTCCTTCCACACATCACTACCATTGCATCTTCCTATGCACAGTTGTTCAAGAGTCTAGATGTCATAGTGTGAATGCACAAGATCAGTTGCTTCAGAACCCTCATAGAGGACAGAAGGAAGAACTGAGTCATGTTGGATGTCTATGAGTACATAGAGAATTTGATGTGTGAGGCCACTAGTGATGACTTACAGTTCAACGCAAATAACTTGCAAAAGTACGTCGATGATCCAGCCACACTCAAGACAATGTTGCACATGCTTCAGGTTGAGTTGGACAGAGGTTTGAAAACCATATACACGGAAGCCATGTAGCTAGGAGTTTTCTTCGACAAAGACATCATCAAATGGTACAAGGACACTATGGCATCATACCAATCTTGGTATCATCTCTTCACTGAAGATCACCATAAGGAGGTTACCAAGTTAGTCTTTCTAGAAGCTCGTGAGTGATGTTGTTTGTCTTGTCAGTCTAACTAAAGCCTATTTTGTCCCACATGGGTATATGTGGAAATTGTATTATTGTAAATATGTTGTAAGTGAAATTCCAAGTGTTGTTAGTGGAATGTAAACAATCACTATTTTAATGTGAAGAGTCATGAGGGTAGTTCTAGAGTCAAAGGGGAATGTGAATGGTCACCCCAACCTTTGTTATACATAGAACCTCAGAACTAATAGTAGAGGCTTTTGGGAGCCAAGATTTTGACTAGGCATGTCTAACAGAAGGCTTGGAGAGTATTGTGACAAGCCTTATCTTCTCCATAGTGCAAAGTGTGTACATCTCTTTGGAGCAGCAGGCGATGTTGACTGTAATGTTCCACTTTTGGGGCAGGTGGCTGTCATGGTGTATGTATGGATGAAAATTTCACTTTGTATAATATAACAAAGTCAACACATTCTCATGCATATGTTTTTACTATAGTTGGAATATTCTGGTTGCTTTAGCAATGTATGTTATTTAACTTACGCATTTGTGTATGTACTATTTTGTATATAATTGTATGAATCTTGTTGGAGATGTAATATCCCTAATCCAGAATATTCCTCAAACCCCAACAAAATCTCAACCAGGAAAACACACAAGTGGTATAGTAGCCAAGAAAATCACAGAGATATAATGACAGAGATATAATAGTAGTGCAGCAACAATAATGAACATATGAAATACACACGAAATGCAATGAGAAATGCTAAGCCATTTTATTATATTGAGTAAAGGAATGAGTACAGACGTGATCAGAAGGATAGCACCTCAACTCGCACAAGGCAAGTGAAGAAATACACTCAAAATAACAAAGGAACGACCTCACACTGATCTGCATCCCAGCTACTAGAAAACTGCCATGACGCTGATACTGCTGGAAATAAAATCAGGATTTGGGGGTGCTCCCCTCCTCAGAAAAGGCTAAAACTCTAGAATCAGACTCTACTCAAGAAACACAGAAAAAACCAGAAAGATTTTTTGAAATGGTTGACCCCCGAAAATCACCCCCTTGGGGTTCTGCGCAGTTCCTCAAAGACGCTGATGAAACTGCTGCTGAAATGCTGATGAAACTACTCGCAGAATGACAATGGGAATACCTTGCCTGACCAAGCACTCGAAGTCCCCCGGGGCTGAGGGTGAGATCTCCAAACAGAGACACTCAATGCACTAAACATTGGTGTAGACTAGCTAAACAGCCAATGTGCTCTAAGTCAAAATGACTATCACAAATGCTCATAACCGGAATGATCAAAATGAGGGGGCTCCTCTCTCCTTTATAGCCTTTGCCTCTCTCAATCCCAAGGCTCACCTCCTCTTGCATGATTCCTCTCTTGCCACGTGTTTCTTCCCTCTTGCATAGTCCCTCCATGTGTCTGCGTCGCCTCCATGTTTGCGTCCCCCCTTTGGCCCCCTTGACTCCCCTCTAAGTCACAACATTGTGCTACTGGGAAGTGAACTTTTATTCTAAAAGTGAGTTATGTTCCCCATCTTCACTTTTTTTTTTATTTACAAATAACTATAGAAGGCAAAAATTTAACAAAATCGAATATTCCAATTAGCCATGACTGATTAGGAATATTACAGTCTCCCCCGGCAAAATGTTGCTTTTCCTCAAGCAACTGAAGTGAAGGATGCTGCAAGATCTTTTCACTCTCCCAAGTGGCATCCTCATCCGACAAATTCTTTCACCTCACCAAGAATTCCAAGACCATCCTGCTCCGCAGCTGCCTCTCCCTCGTATCAATGATAGGCTGCAGTTGCAATACCAAATGCCCCTCATCATCCATGGGTGGTAGCTCATCTGTCACTTTCACATGCTACCCCAATTCATTTTTCAGGCATGATACATGAAAAACATTATGAATCTTGCTACCTAGGGGTAGCTCCAACTCATATGCAACTTGTCCAATCTTGCGTATCACCCTGTATGGCCCATAAAAGTGGGGCTTGAGCTTCTTAGCCCCCTTCTACTTTAGTGATGACTGTTGGTATGGCTGTAATTGTAGGTATACCATGTCCCCTACCTCGAACTATCTCTCCACCCGACCCCTGTTGGCATACAGTTTCTGTTGGTTCTGCGCTATAGCCATGTTATCCTTGAGAGCTCGGAGGATATCCTGACTCTCTTGGATCCAAATCTTGGCTCTAGAAACCTTGCTATCACCAAACATCATGTCAGCAAAAGATAAAGGATGATACCCATATAAGGCATAGAATGGTGACATACCAATGGAGATGTGATGTGAAGTATTGTGGCAGTACTCCCCCAGATGCAGCGACTTCAGCCATGCTCACTACTGTCCACTGACATAGTTACGCAAGTAGCCCTCCAGCCACTTGTTAACTATTTCTGTCTACCCATCCGTCTGTGGGTGATAACTGGTACTCAGTGTCAACTCCATCCCCACCAACTGTAAAAGCTCCTGCCAAAAACCACCCATGAAATGGCTGTCCCTGTCACTGACGATGATCTTAGGAAGACCATGTAGCCTAAAAATCTCTCTGAAGAATAGCTCAGCCACCTATGCTGTTGTATAGTGTGCGGATATGACAAAAATATGTGTGTACTTTGTTAGTCGATCAATGACGACAAAGATACAATCCTTGCCCTGTACCATGGGCAACCCTGTGATGAAGTCCATCGAAATACTATCCCATTTCCCCTCCGGAATGGGAAGAGGCTGTAATAAACCCACGGGATGGCTCATGTCTCCCTTATTCCTATGGCAAACATCACACTCCCAGATGTGCTGGAGTATGTCCTCCTTGAGGCCCTTCCATGAGAATCTCTCTCTAATGGCCCTGTAGGTTTTGGTAAACCCCTAATGTCCTGCAAAAGGTGAATCATGTGATGCCTCGAGTATCTTCTTCTTGAGTTGAGACCCGTCAATCAAGAAGATCCGATCCTTGTAATAGATGTTCTCATTGACCACCCTGTACCTATCATCTGTCACCTGCCCATCCAGGACCTCACATGCAAACCTATCCTTGGAGTACTCTACTAAGAATCAAGCCCTCCAGTCTGTATCCAAGCTCATAAGAGACAACGTGGCTAGTCTACGTGAAAGGGCGTCTACTACCACACTGTTCTTTACCTTGACATACTCAATGTCAAATTCATATGCTTAGATCTTACTGATCCACTTATGCTGCCTCTTTTGTAGCTGCTTCTGCTCCAAAAAGAACTTGAGGCTGTTGTGATCAGTCCTCACCCTGAACCTGTTATCCACCAAATACTACTGGTACTTAGCCAATGCATGCATGATGGCCAGCATCTCCTTGTCGTATATAGAATATAACCTCTCGTGCGGAAGGAGCTTCTGGCTCTCAAAGGCTATAAGGTGACCTCCCTGCATCAATACTGCGCCAATCCCCTCTCCCGACGCATCACACTCCAAAACAAATGGTTGTGTGAAATCTGGCAATGCAAGCACTAGGTAGCTGCTCATAACCTCCTTGAGCCTATCAAAGGCTCACTGCGCTGTATCCGACCAACTGAAAGCCCCCTTCTTTGTCAAATTTGTCAGGGGTGCAACAAGCTGTGAGAAACCTTTGCGAACTTTCTGTAGTAAGTACAAATGCCAATGAATCCTCGAAGTTCCATCACGTTTCTCGGCTCTGGCCATTCTCTGATGGCCCCAATCTTCTCCTCGTGGACCCTCACTCCATCCACCCCTATGATGTGTCCTAGATACAACATCTCCATCAACCCAAACTCACACTTGGAGAGTTTGGCATAGAATTGCTATTCCTGTAAGATACACAATATTGTCTCAATGTGCTGGAGATGCTCCTCCCAAGTCCTGCTGTAAATGAGAATATCATCAAAGAATACCAACACAAACTTCCTCAAGTGACTACGAAAGATGTGATTCATGCAGGACTGAAATGTAAAGGCGGTGTTGGTTAGCCCAAAAGGCATCACCAAGAACTCAAAATGCCCATAGTGACACTTGAAGGCAGTTTTGGGAATGTCCTGCTCCCTCACGCGAATTTGATGGTACCCAGATCTCAAATCAATCTTTGAGAAGTAATGTACCCCTCTCAAGTCGTCCATCAACTCATCAATCCTGGGTATGGGGTACCTGTTCTTCGGGGTCTTCTTGTTTAGGGCCCTGTAGTCAATGCACATCCTCAATGTATTGTCCTTCTTCTTCACTAACACCACAGAAGAACCAAAAGGACTCGTGCTCGGTCGGATATGCATAGGAGCCAACAACTCCTAGATAGCCCGCTCAATCTCATCCCGATATGCCTTGGGGTTCCTATAGCGGGTGGCAATCATGGCCTGTATGCCCTGCTCAAGTTCGATGGTGTGCTCAAACCCCTAATCCGTTAGTTGTCCTGGTGGAATCTCCCCAAACACTATGGAATATTGATCAAGGATAGACTACATCTCTGGGTGTACCGTTTGCCCTATAGTCCCTGCCTCTGATGCACGCAACTCCACTGCCCACTCTATATCTCCCTTTTGGAAGATTGCCTCCATTCGATGAGCCGAAACAGTCTGAGGTGGATATGTGTGCTATCCCCATATCTTGTCATGCCTCCTTGTCTTCTCATCATCCCACTCCATCTCCAGGGTCTTCCAATCTATCGTGACCTTCCCTAGAGTGATAAGCCACTGAACACCTAGTATCATGTTGGTGTCCGGAATATCGACCACGAAAAAGTGGTCAGTTAATGTGTAGGTGCCCATTATCACTGAAAGCTCTGGAACATAATGAGCACACATCATGGTCTGATCTCCTGGGACCAAGACTGAAAACCCATCGAAGCTCTCTATCTGTATACCTCTCCGCTCAACCATCTGGGTACGATGAAGTTGTGGGTCACCCCACTGTCAACCAAAACTGATACTCTTTGGCCACGTACTATCCCTCGTACGCGTAGTGTCAGATACTTGGGAACTCCTCGCAATGCTGCAAGGGCCCCTCTGGTGGGTGCAAAAGATGCACCACCTGCTGCTAGTGGTGGTGGTGGCAAAGGACCCTGTACGACATGGCTATCTCCTACCTCCGCATCATCCTCATCATCCTCCTCTCCATTTCTCTCGGAGAAGACCTCAATAAAATGTGCTTTACCAGCAGCACATTTGTGTCCTGGTACCCATGGCTCCTAACAGGTGAAGCAAAATTGCTTCTTCTTCAGCTCCCTCCTGGCATCATTGTTAAGATGTATTCGTCCTGGATTTCCCTTTAGAGGTGGAATCCTCACATCCTTCCCCCTAGACTGGAAAGTCTGTCTCTTCGGGTAAGGTTTCCGGGTCCTGGGTAAGACATCCTGTAAGTTCCAGGTCCTACTGATATTGACCTCGAGTGTGGCTGGTCTAGTGGATCGTACTAAACCCTGTAGTGGCTCTGCTAACCCCTCAACATACATATAGACCCTCCATGCTGTGGATAGTTCTGGCACCATCACAGAGACCCTCAAGAAATCTGCAATGTAGGTCTCTAGGCTCCCTGTCTGTTTGAACCTTATCAGCTCAACAAAATGCTGCTCTAGATCCCTTCAATCAAATCGCTCCATCAGTCTCCTGGTAAACTCAGCATATGTCATCACTGTGGAGTGCCAAAGTGTAACCATCCCATGAAACCACCAATCCTGGGCCTCACCATCCAAATGCAATGTTGCCACCTTGATGGCCTCTATCTCCGACATCTAGTTAAGCTGGAAATAAATGTCCAGCTTCTCCACCCAAGACTTTGTCGAACTATTTGATGAACCATCAAATGTAGGCAAGTGGAATCTACTCACTGCACGATGGGTGTCACCATCATGGTAATGCCGGTACCCTCTGTGATGGTCGTGGGGTCTACTATCCCACTGGAGCTGAACAAAATCTCTGAATGAGAGGGCTTCCCTGAACTCCTGCCCATAGGCCTAGTACTCTGCAAAATAATCGCCCATATGTCCTGGCTCTCCCTCTTGCTAGGCCACAGCCCCCGTGTCGGCTGCTAAGAAAGTGGGCATGGTAGAGCATGTAGGGACATGTGAGGCCACCTGCTGTGTAGTATCACGCTGCTTTGGCAAATGGTGGGATGCACCCGATCCCTCACAAACCTGAAAAAACCGTGGGCTCTCACACTGTTTGGCCTCTATTGGCATGAATCTCTGCCCCATCACCTCAATCTACCTCGATAGATCCTGCATGGATTTGAGGAGCATATCTGCAAATCTCTTCCTGTCATCATCTGCCATCGGATCCTCCTGCTCTGCGTCCACCACAGGCTACTCCTGTTCTACGTCCACCACCGGAACACAGTCTCCTTCTCCGTAAGTGTTCTCCAACCTACACCCAGTGTCTCTATATCTCTAACCTCTATAACAGATATATGGTTTTTCCCCCGGTGTCATAGATTGCTAGCTCCACAAGCTGAGCCAGATCTATTCTCTGATACCATTGTAATATCCCTAATCCAGAATATTCCTCAAACCCCAACAAAATCTCAACCAAGAAAACGCACAAGTGGTATAGTAGCCGAGAAAATCACAGAGATAAAATGACAAAGATATAATAGTAGTGCAACAACAATAATGAACATATGAAATACACACAAAATGCAGCGAGAAATGCTAAGCCATTTTATTATACTAACTAAAGGAATGAGTACAGAGCTAATCAGAAGGACGACACCTCGACTTGCACAAGGCAAGTGAAGAAATACATTCAGAATAACAAAGGAATGGCCTCACACTTATCTGCATCCCAACTTCTGGAAAACTGTTGTGCTACTACTGTTACTAGAAGTCGAATGAGGATTTGGGGCTGCTCTCCTCCTTAGAAAAGGCTGAAACTCTGGAATCAGACTCTACTCAAGAAACCTAGAAAAACCCAGAAAGATTTTCTAAAATGGCCGACCCCAAAAATTCACCCCCTTGGGGTTCTGTGCAGTTCCTGAAAGACGCTGATGAAACTGCTACTGAAATGCTAATGAAACTATTTCCAGAATGCCAATGGGAATACCTTGCCTGAGCAAGCACTCGAAGTCCCCCAAGGCTAAGGGTGAGATCTCCGAACAGAGACACTCAATGCACTAAACAGTGCTGCAAACTAGCTAAACAACCAGCGTGCTCTAAGTCAAAATGAGGGGGCTCCTCTCTCCTTTATAGCCTTTGCCTCTATCAATCCCAAGGCTCACCTCCTCCTACGTGATTCCTCTCTTGCCATGTGTTTCTTCCCTCCTACGCAGTCCCTCCATGTGCCTGCGTGGTCTCCATGTCTGCGTTCCCCTTTGGCCCCCTTGGCTCCCCTCTATGTCACAACGTTGTGCTACTAGGAAGTGACTTTTTATTCTAAAAGTGAGTTATGTCCCCCATGCTCACGTTTTTTTATTATTTACAAATAACTATACAATGCAAAAATTTAACAAAATCGAATATTCCAACTAGCCATGGCTAATTAGGAATATTACAAGAGACTTGTCGTTGATTTAACCAGTCACCTTGGATTGTGGACTACTCCACTTCTATCCCGTGATTTCGTTCTTCTCGTGTGTTCCTTTCAAGTTGCATACTATTATAGACTTCTAAGGGACACACTTTATTTTCCCCTTCATGTGTTAGAACCCCCCATGCATATCACTTGACTCACTGCAAGGTCACACACTTTCTTCTGACAAGGATATCACACTTACCTTTGTGCACTACCACAATCAAGGCACTACTGTACTACCCAGTGCTGGGACTCCTTCTCCAAATGGTTTGAGGTCTAGTTTGGACTTCTTATTAGGGAGACCCCATGACATGTTGGTGGGTCCAGAACCATCAACATTTTTGGCACTAGGAGGGCCAAATGACAAGTTGAGTCCTCAAAGTAGTTCTTGAATCTCTGTACATATTTCATGACTTACATTACAATCCAACCCCTGACATGTCTATCTCACAGACATGATTTTGAAGTGTCAGAGGATCTTTACAATGACTTGTCACATAATACATATGTTGGTGAAGGTGGAGCATCCTTTCTTAGTCACAAAGGCCTTCGAACATCTTAAAGAGGCAATGTGCCAAGCACCAGTCTTAGCTACGTCGGACTTCACAAAACCCTTTATTGTGGAATGTGATGCTTTAGGAAATGGAATTGGTGTTGTTTTAATGCAAAACGAAAGACCCAATGCTTTCGAAATTCATCCAGTCAAGGGAAAGTATTTACACAAAGCTATTTATGAGAAGGAAATGTTGGCAATACTACATGCACTTATGAAATGGTGACCCTACCTAATGGGAACACACTTTAAGGTAAAAACGGATCATGATAGTCTTAAATAATTTTTAGAACAAATATTATCCTTTGAAGAGCAACAAAAATGGGTCACAAAGATGTTGAGTTATGACTTTGAAATCATCTACAAAAAAGGGAAGAAAAATGTTGTGTCAGATGCACTCTCAAGAAAGGATGAGGATGTGGAAGCATTGTTGTGCGCCATTTCTATTATCCAACTAGACTGGTTAAACGAAGCAAGAGAGGAATGGAAAAGTGATGAAGAAGTGTGGGCACTCATTTGGAAGCTACAACAAGATCCTAGTACATCCGATACATTGATGCAGGAGCATTCTTCAAAGTCTATAAGACCCATGAGTCTTATTTCACATTTACAAAAGGGAGTGGGTTCCCTTAATAATTTTATTTATTTTCCTAAGTTTAGTTGAGTTGAGGGGATTTTTAATTGTAAACTTGATTAATGAAGAATATATTGTGAATGTAGATATTTAAGAGGAAGTTGAGTAATCTTAGGAAGAGTGAGGATTTGAGGGATTAAAAAGCTTCATTTAGGATTTGTTTGAGGTAAAGGTCGAGCTAAAGAGATACTTTAGGAGGAAGTGAGAGATTTTTGGATTTGAACTAAATTGGTTCATGAATCCATTCTTGTATAAATTGTAATATCTTATATAATTCAAGAGGTTAGATAGGTTAGACAGGTTAGCCAGAGGCTAGCTAGAGAAAGAGAGTTAGAAGATATTAAGTGTAGAAGTGCGAATTTAGGAGGAGTGATAGATGGATTTTATGGAGAAGGACTGAATCAGTCGAATGTGACTGGTTCCATTGTAAATATTTTAATATCAAATTAGTGTGGATTTGTGGTTACCATGTGTGGGAATTTGTATTTGTATGTGCTTTAATAGCCTTATAATGCATTTGATTATGAACCTGTGAAATACTGTGGAATTCTGCATGAATAACATGAAAGACTGATGGAATTTTTTTTCACAGGATTAGTATTTAAATTGCTTAATTAAAACCTGTGTGTAAGCATGAAGAATCAAGATTCCTTTTTGAATGGACAGAGAGTCATAATGAGTCATTGAATCTGATTGAAGGATCGGAATAAAGTCCTGGAGTAACATTGGTTAAAGAAATATATGGATTAAGCTCAAGAATGTCGAAAAAACACAATTAAAGAGAAGGATGAGTAATGAAGTGTTGTTGCATAGGATCTATTGGAACTTTAGGATCAATGGGCAAGATTAAGTCGTAGCAAGTGGAGCAATTAATATTGCATTGGAGGAAAGCTTTAGGAGTGAATGAACCAGCCTCATGCCTTGAGCGATTGCGATATGCGATTGAAGCATGGACTGTCAGTTTAGAAATAAGATCAATGGTGGTGAAGCCTTCTTAAATATCACACCACAATGTTATATTGATATGTGAACTAACCTCGGTGACAAGCAATCACCGATGCAATCATCAGAGTGATCGCATCACAAACATATAGCAGTATTTATCGGGGCAAAGAGTATTGAGGCATGCGATAAGAAGCGGACCGGATCAGTTATATGGGTGTGGTTAACGGTATTTGAAATCCGATAATGCATTATCGCATATCAGATGCAATAGTTCATGTGTAATGTGACTCGTGGAGATAGTGATTGCAATTGCAATAAAGCATGCATCGAAGAATGTGTAGAGACATGGAAAAGCATGGAAAAGGTAAGATTTCCTATGTTGTGAAGTATTTCTATTATAAAATAAGTATAATAGAATATAGCACGGATATGAGGATTTCATGTACAAGTCCAAAGGAATGAGTGGGATTTAGTTTAATGTGTGGTTATAAATATATTTGGGTTAATAAAAGGTTAACGAAGGTTTAAGAGGGGTGATTAAGTCCCGATAAAAGGAGAATGAGTTCCTATATAAAGGAAAGGTTGGTTTAATGGTTAAACTTTGTTAGTCTATAAATCATTCCGAGCCGTAAAGCTTCAGAATTGAATATTTGACTCCTTAGAGAGTTAAAAAAACCTGGGATAGATAGGATTTATGCATAGTATATGCACACTGTGGGTATACATATGATTTCCCGCATCATACATTTAGCCAGAAAAATGATTCCTTATGGTAAAAATGTCACTTATACCTATGTAAGAATTCCCAACTCAAACAAAAGATTCTTATGGAATTGCACACTTCTCCCTTAGGAGGGCACTCAGGATTAAAAATTTTAAAAACTTACCACAGGGTTAAGAAGGAATTTTTTTGGGATGGCCTTAAATCGGATATTCAAAAGTTTGTGGCAGAATGTTTGGTTTCCCAACAAAATAAATTTGAAACAATTAAGACCCCACGTCTATTACAACCTTTATCCATTCCAAGCCAATGTTGGGAGGAAGTTTCAATGAATTTTGTCACAAGTTTACCCAAGTCCAAAAGAAAGAGTGTCATAATGGTGGTAGTTGACATAGTTACCAAGTATGCACACTTTTGTGCATTATCACATCCATTTAAAGCCAATACAGATTCTACTACATTTATGGAAACAATTCAAAAGCTACACAAAAACCCAAAGATTATTGTAAGCAACAGAGATCCCATTTTCACTGGAAATTTTTGGAAAGAATTATTTTCTGTGTCGGTACTTAGTTAGCTCATAGCTCATCTTCATGGAAAATTTTAGGGGCGAATTTTCGCCCTTAGGCAAAATTAAGGGGTTTTAAATTTTTAGTGGGCGAATGTTTTGTATCATAGTACATTTTTACAAATCGTCTCAAATTTATTTTATAAAAAAATTAGGTATCGAGGTTAGCCCACCTTATTTTAAGGGAGAGGGTAAAAATGGTAAATTTAGCCCTTGAAATTAGGAGTTACAACCTTCCATTTGTCCTAATTTTGAAGAATAGGTTTTATTTAAGTTAATCCTATGGGCCAAATACCATATTTATAAAAGAGGTATGGTAAATTAATAAAAATATAAATAAATGAGAGGTATGGTAAATATGTAAAACATTTTTTATATTTACTCCATAAGTCACCTTATATACATGCAAGGGTGTAAACAAATAAAAATATAAGTAAAGTGGAAGTATGGTAAATAAATAAAACGTCTTTTTATACTTACTCAAAAGGTATGGTAAATAAATAAAAATATAAATAAACTAGACGTATGGTAAATAAATAAAACCTCTTTTTATATTTAGTCCAAAACCCTCATTCTATTTATGAAGGCTCAAGAAAGAGGTTTTATTTAAGTGAATCCTATGGGCCAAATACCATATTTGTAAAAGAGGTATGGTAAATTAATAAAAATATAAATAAACGATAGGTATGGTAAACAAATAAAACATTTTTTATATTTACTCCATAAGTCACCTTATATTTACGAACACTAAAAAAATGGGTTATATTTAAGTGAAACCTATGGGGAAAATACTATGGGACAAATACCATGGACTAGATTGTTATTAATACCATGCAAAAAAACCATTATTAACCCTAATATTAGAATTAATAAAATATGGCACATGGTATTGACCCATGGTATTCACCAAAATGGCACATGGTATTGACCCATGGTATTCACGTAGAATGTAGCCTATTTAAATGGATTAAACCAGCATAGATCCATCTTTACTCTTGATCTACTAACCCCCGAGAGTATCAAATATCGTGATATGCAAACTAGCATAGAGTGAAAAAATATTTGATCCCTCTCGGGGCTTGGTGGATCAAGAGTAAAAATGGATGTTGTAATTTAATGTATGTTAAACATTTTAACTTGGTTAAAATTAAAAATTAAATAAAAATCAACTATTAATTTTATTAATTTTTATAAATTACTAATAGTAATTTTTATGCTCCAGGTTTATGATAAACCATGGTAATACCAAGATCTTACAAGATTTTATAATTGAGTAAAATATTCTCCATGCCTAGTGAGAGATTTGCCAAAAAATTATATATACATATTATATTATTGATAAAATCGCCTTCCATTTTTCCTATATACCATGGAGATTCGCTCATTTATTATACTTATAAATTTAGTGGGGTTCTTAAAATTTTCCCTGCTCTATTCACCCTACGCACACAGTTGCAAGGGTCTGCGTACTCAGTTGTGGACTTTTACTTTAAGCCTCTGTGCACTCAGCTGCAAAGCCTCTACCTACGCTACAACCTAAAAATTAGACTTCTTGCTTCAGAGCTATCACTCTCTTATCTTGTGTCTCTCCTAAACTACTTAGAGCTTAGCTCTTTTTATACAATCCCATGGTCCACAAACCATGGGTAGATCTCTTACAACTGACTTTACTTTAAAAAACTAAGGGCAGACAACCCTTTATGACTTATAACACCTACACACTCCACGACCACAAAATGCGGAGTCTTTACAAGTTTCTTACAAAATTTGACCAAAATATGGGTTTTTAGCCCGAAAACTGTCCTTTGGGGGATCCTGTTCCCAATAGACCCCCAACACAAACATTGTGACTCACCCTCAAGTCACTCGGTAGGTGCAGAGATCTTTGCATGAATTCCTCCCAGCTCGACCCGTATGACCACAACCTCGGCAATGCATTTAGCTACTGCCTACTTCGCATCTTCCACTGTCTTCTCGATCACTTCTCCTACGCTGTCAGCCTGAAGCTTTTGTTGCATTGTCTGCAAAGTCACAAGCTTGCCTTCGATATTCCCTATCACTACGTAAGCCTCATCCAGCCAGGGCATTAGTCTCGCCTTGAGCACTGCTTCCTTGTGCTGTGCTACATCCACTTGTTCCTTCAGTTTCTTGCCTCCTGCAGCTTGGCTAGTCTCTATGTCACCGCAACGATTCACGTTGTGCCCTTAACCTCATCGTAGCATTGTTGTAGCTCGCACCTTTCCGTCTCTAGCCTCTATACATTAGGGTCCTCTTCCAGGCTTGTCAGGACCTCAAATGGTTGCTCGAACAGTTTTGTGCAGTCTGCTACTACATTATCCACTGTTGCTACTACTTCTACGACTGTGGTAACCCATTGTTCCTTGACTTCTGGAAGGGTTGAAGGGTGGGCCTTCGACTACAACTCTGTAATTTGTACGTTCAACTCCAACTGAACCCTCAAAATTTCAGTTCGAGTGTCACGCACCCCTGTGGCCAACATGCGGATGTGTACCTCGACTAGCTCCTCCTCTAGAATGGCCAACTCTAGGACCATTCGGCAGACCTCCTCAATGACCTGCATAATCTGCTTGCTCTAATTTGTCACCTCAGTTTCAGCAATGATGGCAACATTTCTTTGTAGGGCCATCTTCTCATTGTCAATTTGTTGTTCATTGATCACCTAGAGGGCGCAGTGTTCTAAGGCCCTTAGCTTTGCAATTACTCCATCCTACAAGAGGTGGAGTGCTTCGCACGGGAGCGCTACCAAGCTCAATCTGACTCCCTTTAAGGTGCTTACAATGGGCCTGTTAGCCTCATTTTCTATGGTCAGTGCTCCATCTAGCAGCATTATCGCACTTGAATTCTTCATGCGCAACATATCAACATCCTCTGAAATGTTGATAGCGAGGCTGGTAGACATCGTGCCAGCCTGCGATGTGCAAGTCTGCAACTCCTACAACCCCATTTGGATGGCACCTAATATAATATGTTGTTTTTGTTCAAACTATTGCAGGGCCTCCGCAGTGACATCACTTACTGTGTCGTCGATATCATGTAAATCACCCTCTATTAGTGTGATGGGGTCCAGTGAGGTCTTGGTCGCCTTTGATTTCTTCCTAGTCCCTCCTTTCTCCAACTCTCTTGGGTGCTTGATGCGGGCGGACGTCTCTTGTGGGTCCATACCTTGTTTTCATCTGTTTCCTCCTCGGTCTCAGGTGAAGGCGACCTCTCGCCTTGAGCACTGCTTCCTTTTGCAGCGTTGCATCCACTTATTCCTTCAGCTGCTTGGCCTCCTACAGCATGGCTAGTCTCTATGTCAATGCGACGGTTCATGTTGTGCCCTTAACCTCATTGTAGCATTGTTGTAGCTCGCATGCTTCTGTCTCTAGCCTCTGTACATTAGGGTCCTCCTGTAGGATTTTCAGGACTTCAAATGACTACTCGAAAAGTTGTGTGCAGTCTGCTACTACATTGTCCACCACTGCTACTGCTTCTATGATAGTGATGGCCCATTGTTCCTTGACTTCTTGCGGGGTTGAAAGTTGGGCCTTCAACTGCAACTCTATAATTTACAGGTTCAACTCCAACTGAACCAACTTGTGGATGCGTACCTCGACTAGCTCCTCCTCTGGAATGACCAACTCTGGGAACATTCAGCAGGCCTCCTCAATAACTTGCATAATCCACTTGCTCTAATTGGTCACCTCGGTCTCAGCAACGATGGCAACATTTCTCTGTAGGGCCATCTTCTCATTGTTGATCCATTGTTCACTGATCACCCGGAGGGTGTGGTGCTCTCGGGCCCTTAGCTCTGTAATTACTCCATCCTACAAGAGGTGGAGTGCTTCGCGTAGGATTGCTGCTAGGTTCAATCTGACTCCCTTTAAGGCGTTGACAGTGGGCCTGCCAGCCTCATTTTCTATGTTCAGTGCTCCATCTGGCAGCACTATCACACTGGAAGTCTTCCTGCACATCATATTGGCAGCCTCTAAAATGTCGATAGCCAGGCTGGTAGACCTTTCCAGACTGCGACGTGTGGGTCTGCATCTCTTGCAACCTTGTTTCGATGGCCCCTGAGATGATCTGTTGCTACTGTTCAAACTATTACAGGGCCTCCACGGTGACATCCATTACTATGTTTCCGATATCATGTAAATCGCCCTCTATTAGTGTGATGGGGTCCAACGAGGTCTTAGTCACCTTTGATTTCTTCCTGGGCCCTCCTTTCTCAAGCTCTCTTAGGCACTTGATGTGGGTGGACGTCTCCTATGGGTTTGCACCTTGTTTTTCATCTATTTCCTCCTCGGTCTCAGGTGAAGGTGACCTCACCCCTTTATCAGAGCCTTGCTCTGTCCCACCTATTTGCTTCCATGTCTACTTTGAAGCCTCATTCTCCGCTTGAGCCTTATCAGCAACCTCCTTCTTCCTCTTTTCGGCTAGTTGTGTCATCTTAAGCTTGGCCTCCTCCTTTTTCTTCTGAACAGCGGACTTGCTTCCGCTCATCACCAAATCTGTTGTAGAGTGCCACTTTTCCAGCCATTGATCAAGCACCGCATCAATGGCATCGTCTGTTGCCAAATATTTCAAGTTGTACCATTTATGCGCAAGGTCCTTCTGCGCCCTGATGGATATTCAATGGAAGTTAGCTTTGAATTCGGCGTAGCCCTGCAAGTTGGCATACACCGCAGGTGACAATCACGGCTTGCGATTAATGGCCATTTGAATGTTCATTTCCATTAAGATCTAAAAGATCTTGTTGTCCCTGACTCACTACATGTCCTTGGTCGCCCATAGTTAATCATACTTCGCTTCTTCGAGGAGGTCTAGCGCAACCGAAGGGAACTAGCTATCCTCTAACAGCTTCCACACTACCAGCACAATTGATAGCAAAAGAAATGAGTAGTGGAACATCTTGCTGAGCTCTTGTGCTTCGCGGTAGTTCGCCAGTAATTCATCGGTGCGACACTTCCTCATTACCTTCCCCGCTAAGATCTATGTGGCTACATTCACAGCGGGGTCACAGATACTGGATATAGTGTATCCGCTTGGCTTCTTCCCTAGCTTAAATTTTTCTTTCATTGATTCCGCGAGAGCCTGTTCGCCACCTTTTCCGCCAAAGATCATGGCTGGATTCTCTCCTGTATATGGAAGTCATGTTATCCGGTGAATCAACCTATCTATGATGGGTATCGGCTCCTCCAGCCACAAACACCCATCATGCACCAAGCACAGCAGCTACTTGATGACCAAAACTGTTACTAGGGTGCGGTTGTAGTGCAACACCCAGAGCAGGTTGAGAAGCCCTGCCTTTTCTGCTCCCTTAAGCCACCTCTACGGCTCCAATGCAGTCATTCTTAAATTCGTATCAATGATGTGACGCATTAGTTGCTTGGTCGCCAGATGTGGGAACTTCTCGTGGTCTGCCAAGACCCAATCTTCAAGTTTCAACAGCGGCACTCATGCCAAGTACAGACCGTCGAAAAAAATTGCATCCAATAGTAGAGGGGTTTGTAGGGGACTCTTTCTCTCATCAATGTCCTTCGGCACCTTGGACTTAGGCATGCGTGGAGAGACATAGTCCGGCAACCAAGTAATATGGTTCGTGCCCTAGGTTTCAACTTCCTCCACTTCGACTCCCACATTATTGTCGTCCATCGGGATGTCTTCAATATCTTCCTCCTCTAGCTCCAAATTTGTAGCTTTTCCTTTCTCTTGTGCGGTGGGTTTTGGTGGGTTTCTCCATGGCGATGTGCACACAAAGATAGCAGGTTGCTTGCCCTTCTTATCTTTCACAATTTCTTTGGTGGGGGTCGGCTTCGGTCTTGGCGTTCTCAATGATTTAGGGACTTTAGCAAGCACCTCGGTGACCTTTGGAGCAGCCACTTCTGCCTCCATCTCAATTTCCAGTGTTGACTCCTCTCCTTCGGCATCTCTAACTTCTGTCGGTGCTGACATGATTTTCTGCAAGAACATTTGTATATCTATCAGAAAAGTCTCAACTATTTTAGTAGCGATCAGAAGTTTGTAGTTCTTGTGATTCATGTGCGCCTAAGAGCTCAACAACTTAATTCTCAAAATGCCAAGTGTTTTTCACCAGACAACCACTTGTAGCTTATAGGGCATTTCGAATTCAAATCCGACCGTTCCCCCCAAATTCGGTCCATTAATGCCAGATTGGCAGCAGATTTTCAAGGATCTGAGACATAAACTTCATCTTAAATGCCTGCCGCCCACTCCATTTGACTGCATCTCAACCATCAAATCATGAACATTGACCTTAGCGGTCGCTTTCCAGCCGACCGGTGTGATTTCTCCCTGGGTAGCATAGTTCCCTCCACGCTGTCGTGGACCTTGTGACACTTCCTTTCTTCGCACAATCTGCCAATCGCACAGCTCCCCAACCTGGGCAGTGTAGTTTATAGTCTCGTGCTTCCTTTCAGCCGCCTGGAGTGTTAAGACTGTCCTACCTTCATCTAATCACATGGTCGAACCACCAGTGTATGGATTCAATCGACTTCCATTCACCTTTCCTAGGAAGAGATCTCCATTCAATTTGACCAGCTACAACGCTCCTCCATCGATAATCTCCTTAATGACATAAGGCCCTAACTAGTGAATCCTTAACTTCCCTAGATATTTATCAAACTTACTATCATATAACAAAACTAGGTCTTTTACCTTAAAGGTACGGAGCTTAATATGTTGATCATGCCATGCCTTTTCGTGTTGCACTTGGACCTATTGGTGAAATCCAACTAGAAATCCCTCTTCCTCAAGTTCATCCAGTTGTACAAGCCTTTCCTCCAGGGCTCTGCAATCCATCATACCTGTGAGCTCTGCTATGCACAGACTACGCACAATATATTCCATAGGCATTATCACTTCAACGCCATAGACAAGCCTAAAGGGGGTTTGTCCTATCAACTTTTTGCATGTTGTTTGATAAACCCACGGTACTACTGGAATGCGTAGGTCCCAATCACTTCACTGAGCATTACAAACTTTGGTCAGTGCATTTTCAAGCACTTTGTTGAATGCTTGCATCATCCCGTTAGCCTACGGGTGATAAGGCATGCTCTTCTAGTGATATACCTGAAATTCCTCCATTAACGTGCTGATTGTCTCATTCAGAAAGTGCATACCGTGATCACTCATCAAGATCTTTGGACAGCCAAATCATGTTAGTACATGTTCAAAGAGGAACTTCACAGTAGTCACGCCTTTGCAATCCTTCACAGGCTGTGCCTCCACCCAACGAGTCAAATATTCTATCGCAGTGATAATGTATCTACCTCCCGTCTTTCCTTAGGGTTGAATGGGTCCCACAAAATCTATCATCCATTTCTCAAAGGGTTGCAACGTCATATTTGGCTTCAAAGGCATCTCATCCCTCTCCAATGGCCTTCCAGTCCTTTTACACACATCATAGGCCTTGCAATATAGTTTCGAGTCTTGATGGATGGTTGGCCACCACAACCCTGCACGTAGAAAATTCTACGTTGTCACTCTTCCTGCATAGTGTCCTCCCACGGCACCCCCATGAGCATCTACAAGGATGCTACTTCTTTCAAACTCTGGTACATATCGTCGCAATATCTCATCAAACCCCATTTTGTATAGATGCCCATCTATAACAGATAAATCTGTTGCGCACACCACTAATTCCTTCTTCTGCTGCAAAGTGTATCCTTTTGGGGCAGTTCCTATCATTAGGAGGTGTATTATATCTTCAAATTGACCATCCATGACATGCACTACAAATAGTTACGCATCAGGCAATCCTTCCTCCAAATTAGTGGGCTCTTCTCCTATTTTGATGTACGACAGATGGTCTAGTCCCGTGTTTAGTCGTCTAGGCTTCATAATAACCTAAAAATCATATTCCTAGAACAATAACAACCATCTACAGATTCTACCCCCAACACAGGCTTATTGACCAGGTACTTCAGTGCGGAATGATCTATATACATATTAAAATGGCCTCCCAGCAAGTAGTGTCTAAACTTTTGGAGCACATATACCATAGCTAACCCTTCGTGCTGGGTAGTGGAATAGTTCTTCTCTACTTTGGATAACCGTCTGCGTGCAAACGTGATAGGGTGGTCTAGTTATTCTCCACCAGTCTATGTCAATACTCCTCCCAACTCTATACATGATGCATCGACATGTATGTGAAACTCTGTCTTCCAATCTGGGAAGACTAGGATTGGCACAGTGACCATCTTTTCTTTCAATACATCCATGCTCTTCTGACAATCTTCATTCCAGCAGAAAGTGACATCCTTCTTTAACAATTTCTCCATAAGCACGGTGATCTGGGCATAACCTTTGATAAACTTTCTATAATATCTCGTATGTCCCAAAGTAGCACGGAGTTGTTTCACACTTCTCAGCACTTCCAAGTTCAGTATCACTGTGATCTTCATAGGGTCTACCATCAGTCCTTGTCTGCAAACCACATGACCCAACAGGGTCCCAAAGGGAAAAAAATAGACACTTCTTCAAATTAAGCGCGATCTGGTATCTTTGGCAGGTATTCAACATCAGGCGCAAGCTTGCTACATGGTGTTTCACCAACTCAAACATAGTATAATCATCAAAGTATACCTCCAGGAACTTATGAATAAATTCCTTGAACACAACAAAAAATACATGTGAGAAGATCACAGGAACATTCTTCAATCCAAACGGCATTACAATGCACTGAAAACAACCCCACTCAGTCGTGAAGGTTGTCTTGATCCTATCCTCTAGCACGATTTTGATCTTGTGGTACCTCAAGAACCCTTTAGTAAAGGAATATGCTTCCTAGACACCTACATTGTCCAACACTTCATCAGTGAACAAAGTCAGGAAAGGATCATGTATGCAAGCATCATTCAGCTTTATGAGATCCATGCATATCCTTATTTCATCCTTCTCCTTCTTCTTCTGTACCACCATAGGGCTTACCCAGTCATATTCTTCCACAGGCTCAATGATGCCTGCCGTGAGCGTCTTTTCTAACTCTCAGCGAATCTTTTCCTTATATTTTGGATTAAGACAGTAAGGCCTTTGCTTAATCGGCTTCGCATCGGGCTTCAACATGATTTTCATCATACCTAGGTCATCCGTAAACTTGGTAGGGAATAAATCCTAGTATTCGTGGAGAAATTTAGTGACCTTATCCAACATTACATCGTCCCAGTAATCTCCAATATTCGCGAATATGAGGTCTGCCTCCATACCAATGTTTACTTGTTTCGTTTTCAGCTACATGATATATCTAGATTCTCAACCTGTGGTCCTTCAACCTTGCGGCAACCTTCTGTTTCAGGGAATTTAATCTTTCGCAGATCCTCGTCCTCTTCTTCAGCAGTTACGTTATAACATTCTAGTATATGGCTCAACTGAGTAGTAGGATATCCCATTCACCTATCCCATGGCGGAGCTCTGTTTCTACATACCAGTTCATCGAGACAATATCCAGGGTATGATAGAACAAGTGCACCCATTCAGGTTGGGGTTTCTCTCCATAAGCCTGGGCCCATTTTTCCAAGTGTGTGCATGGATCATCCTGCCCATCATACTTTTCTATCAATCACATCTTCGTCTTCCCAAAGCGAGTTCTCATCATTCTCCTACATTCGCGCTAATCATCAAAGCTTCCCTTGTGCGTACCCCACCACCTTGTGGGTGTAGCGCGCAGTGCCCAATCCAACACCTAGAAGTGCTACTTTTCTGGTACCTCCTTCTCAAATGCATCCAAAAAAATATCTACACCATTCGAGCCATCATAAGTAGGCAAATTTTTTACCTTTGACGACACACAGTACAGCGACGGGGTCATCATGTTATGGCTCAGCGTAGTTACTTCGCGTAACTGATTCTGCCAGTGCTCTAATTCTTCATTTGAGTCCGTGGTGCATGAACTCTCACGATCCCATCTAATCCATCCATCCGCTATTGGATTCACCCAATCTTCGTCTCGTGTTGTTATCTTATAGATACAGTCCAGATCATCATCGCTCTCATAATTGCGGATTGGTTTAGTATAGCGCGATCCTTTAGCAGGATCGAGGGGTACTATTACGCGCAGCGATTTCTTCTCAAAGATCATCTTTCACTTCTTTAGGTTGATTACCCCGTTCATATCAGTAGCCCAATCAATTCTAAGGAGCGCAAGGTAAGGGTTGTTGTCATCCACAATTTCTATTACTTTAAACTCATCCAGCGCATTCGCACCTTCAATATCCATAGTCACGCCCTGCAGCCGCCCCATGGAGATGATCTTCTACTGATTCGCCATGCTTAGCTGAATCGAAGGCCATTGTAATGTGGGTCTCCCCATCCGTTCCCGAGTCTATTTAGTTAGGACATTCACATCTGAACCCAGGTCTAAAATAATCTGATCCATTTCATACTCTCCTATCTGTGCGGTCAGTCTCATCTCCCATACCGTCCTTGTTTTATGTTTTCCAATCTTTCGCACTACATGTGGCTCGGAAGGATTGTTTCTAGTGCATATATTTATGAGCTCTTGTAGCCCCTTCATAGCCTTGCTATAGTGCATTAGCTTCATGCAAGTCTCTAAGAAAGTTGAAAGCATAGAAGGGTCCATCTCCTGATCAGGATTATCCTTGCTTCTGGAGGTGGAGGCCTCAGTGAAGCTCTTCTTTACCTCCATGAATGTTTCACGTGCACGCTCCAAATCGAACTCAGCCTCCTTCGCTAGAGCTTTGTGCACCCATGTATTGTCTTCGGGCTACCTCCCCTTGTCATCACCTATTGCGATTCCACTTCGGAGCACTATATTAACGTTCGGATCCTCTTCGCGCGGCTTAGACCTCATCATTTGTAGGTTCTGAGTAGGTTGCAGTGGTAGTGCCCCTTTTTCATGTATCCTTGCTATCAGTGTAGGACAATCTTCCATTTCATGATCAAACAAAGTGCAATACTTGCACGACGGACATGTTAGGTTGGTACAATCGCAGGCATAATGTCCTGGTCCTCCACAATTGTAGCAGATCAACTATCCCTGACCCCTACCAGGTACTCCTCCGCCTCGGCCTCGTCCGTGCCCCTGAAATCCTATCTGCACCATCCCTACGCTCTAGTCAAGGGGCCGCATTTCTACCTGTACCCTATAGGCAGGTGTTCTATCCATCATCAACTCATAACTCCTACAATTGTGCTCATCATGTCCTACCAACCTACAAAAGTTGCAGAACAGTTGTTGCAATGTCTATACAAACTTCTGTAATAGATGACAATTATTTGTGGCATGTTTTCCTGCTACCTAAAAGATAGTGCGCCATAATGCAGGCCCTGCACTTGGTCCTGCTTGAGCTTCTAGCCTCAAAGGCATTGGTCCTCCTCCTGTAAGGTAGTTTGCAAATACTGGACAATGGTCTTTGTCAGCTTTGCATCTCAAGGCAAAGATTTTTCAACTATGCATGGATCTGTTGAACCCCTAAGTTTGGATCTTTCATCAGTGTTTCATGCATCCTCATTGTGATCTCCAAGGCCTTTGCCTGAGTTGTTATCTTCTGCTATGATAGCGCAACCCTTAAGTGTGGCAGGAGCAAAGCCACAAACCACTCGTGATGCTGTCCGTCCATTAGGTTCATGTTAGCTTCGTGGATTGTACACTTCAACCTCTGATCAAGTTCCCAAGGCGTCTCACCTAGTTGCATCGCGATTTCTTTGAACCCCATAATACACTGTGATTCAAACTTAGGCCTATTGAATTCTCTATTCAGTGTCGTCTGGATGCCTTCCACTCTAGCATTCGGGTTATAATTAGTATACTTGATATACTAGGTTAGCGCATGATCCTGCAGAGCACTAACCAATGTCGCCTTCTTCATGTTGTCATCTGTAATTCCCTGAGCTTCCCATACAGCTTTCACAATGAACCAAAATTGGTTTGGGTCCTCATTCCCTAAGCCTTTGAAAAAAGGTAGCTTCACTGAATTTACCATACTGAACTGCGGTGGAGGTGGAGTTGGTACGAGTGAAGTTGCAGGTGATGGTGGTGAAGTTGGAGGTGGTGTGGGTGGAGGTGGTATTCGTGGGAATCCTTGCCTTATCAACTGAATAAAACTTCACAGAGAAATATGAGCTATTCCCTCTTCATCACCTCGTGGAGGTGAAATCAACAGACTATATTTAGGACCCTTTTTTCCTTCATTTCTTTAAGTTTTTCTGCTTTGCATAGCCCCGAACATCAAGGTAGTGGCATAACCTGCTTTTCGCACAATAACATTTTAATCCAGGTATTCAAAGATTTCACGTGCCTACCTCACGATCCTTTGAAAAAGCGTCACTCCACCTCACTGTAGCTAACTGAGGTATCAATCACAAATTCAGTTACAAATCCTCCTATGATGCAATCGAGCCAATGATCAATAGTGCAGGTGACCTTGTCCTCCGATGCTTCCAACCTTCGCACTAGCTCCGGGGTCCACACAATAGGACCATCAAGTTTCCACCTTCCTTGGCTATCTGCTAGCTTCGCGATCCACTCATATAGCTCAATTGGAAAGGGGTAGAAAAAGATTTCATGGATCTCTGTATATAGGTACCTATCCAGCCATTGTTCCTTTCTCAGTCGCGAGTTTCTGTTCTCCTACACTATGAATTCTTGGATCTTCCTATCCAACCAGTCTCCAATATCTTTCTTAGTCAGATTCTAGTGATACGACATCACACATCTCTTATGCAGATTTTGGTCCCTGCAACGGAACCATTTGTTGGCTTGAGGGGGCCTGACCCAGGTTCAATGTTAATTAGCCAATGAAATCTCTACACTACTGACCCTTTCGACATCAGCCCACAGAGCGCAGACCAAAGTCTCACCCGAAGTAGTATGGGGGGATGCTGGAACCAAGTTTTCACACCCTGAGATTGTCATGATGTCGTTTAATTCCCTTTATTCCTACCTTCACACAGGTCGCTTCGCTCTAGGGCTTGCTAGTCGAGCCCTCTATTTCGTCCTTCAATACCTCCACGAAAGGGTTCAGCTATCCTTCGCGCAGCCCTAACCCTTGGTCTAGACCCTTTCGCACTGCTAGGGTAGTGTACCGTGTAGATTACTAAACTAGTCTAAGTGTCTTACTTATCTTATTAGATACTCACAGTTAAAACTGTGTAAGCAGATATTCTTATATGCGTTCAATTATCCAACATAGGCAGACACATTCGTGCATCACATAAGCATTATAAAGGAAATTCATACATAAAATGATAAGATGCATTAATCGAAACAAAGATACAGAAATTGCGGAATACTTCTCTTTATTGATATCTTCCAAGTGATTCCAGACTCTATTCACATTGCGCACACAGCTATAGGGGTCTGCACACTCAGTTGCGGACTTCTAATCTAGGCCTCTGTGCACTTAGCTACAGAGCCTCTACCTACACTACGACCCAAAACTTAGACTTCTTGCTTCAGAGCTATCACTCTCTTATCTTGTGTCTGTCCTAAATTACTTAGATCTTAGCTCTTTTTATACAATCCCATGGTCTGCGGACCATGGGTAGATCTCTTACAGCCAACTTTACTTTACAAAACTATGGGCAGACAACCCTTTATGACTTACAAACCTACGCACTTCACGACCACAAAATACGAAGTCTTTACGAGTTTCTTACAAAATTTGACCAAAATATGGGCTTGTAGCCCCAAAACTGTCCTTTAGGGGATCCTGTTCCCAACATATACCTACCCTCACATGATATGTATTTGATAAGGTGGTAGCTCACCTCTTTCCAGGGATATGGTAGGCTTGTTCTCCTTACTCCATTTTTGTCCTCAATTGGCTCTTATCCCTCTAAAAAGAACTTCTTCTTGGCAATTTGGCTATCTCCCTTGTCTTCCTTTCTCCAAGGTACTCCTAGGGGAAGTGTGGTAATTTTGCTTATGGGTTTAGGGGTGAGCTCTATGGAGAGGCCTCTCACCACAACAGTGGCATCGACTCTGGTCAGTGGAATGAGGGAGAAAGCAAAATCTCGGGCCACTTCATCATCATACCCCAATAATTTTTCAAAATGCCCCATCCAATTATGCCTTGTGAAGATTTCTAACACCTGAGGGTGTTGGTGGATTCTCACAATGTTAATGGGCTCCCTTCTATTAAACCCCCCTGTCATTTTGGTTTGTGAATTTTGAGGAGATGGGATGGTTGATACAATTTTTGAATGCAGAAGTAAATAATTGAAAGAACTGTGGAGATAATTTCCTTACACAGCTGCCAAATTTGCTCAATACTAGGGGATTTTCTATTCAATTCACTTTGAAAAAGGGAAGTAATTATAGAGCCTACCTCCTTATAGAGTTTGTTTTAGCCAACCCCCATGTTTTCCCCTCTGAAACTCCTCTCGGCCAATCCTGTAGACTGTCTGTCTGTATCCTGTAGGATTCATATGCGATCCTGTAGGATTTCTTGTGTAATCCTATAGGAAGTCCTGTGCAGGAGAAAGGTGGGATTCTCTCTTTTGTAGGTTTCCTGGGTACGAGAGCAACTTTGCTAGAGTGAGCCTCGAGCAAATGAATGCATGAGTGCATGGGGATCAACGATTATTTCCTCTTATGGCCTAGTTGTGTGAGGTGGTGTGCTGGAAACAGAAGTGCATTTTCTATTTTTGGACCATTGATCCCCACTACCACCTCATCATTCCCCTCTCCTCATAATCAACTCCCAGTTCATGCTTCCGTACACTTAACTACTTTTGTCCTTCTCCTCTCTTTTTTTTGACTTGATTGCTACCACGTGTGGGAGGACCAATTGTTTTTTCATCGTTGACTGAACGAAGGTGGCCAAGTTAACTGGCCACCTTTCACTTATAAACCAACTTTATCGCAACCTTGACATCTTTTGACTAAATTATGCAAATGAGAGAGTGAAGCGAGATACTTATATGTGGTGCTAATAACTCGCTGCAGTTGTTGAAGACCCGAGGTGCTTGTTGTGTGTTGGATGCATGCTATTTCTCCTTCATTTTTTGTTTCTCTCTGTTATTCCTTTGATGTTCAGGTAACTGGTGTTGAATATGATTATGTTGCTTCTGCTCTGGAGCTCCTTCTGCCCTTGGATCTTCATGCTGAAAGCTTGCTGCTACTCATGATTTCATTTTATGGGATAGGCTGCTACAGGATGTCCTGTAGTTTCTTCTCCCTCAAAACTTTTAATCATACATTCTGCTAGGATTTTAAAGATGATGACATGGATAGAGAGGAGGTCTAGGAGTGCGAATAATGAGGAATATACTAAGGTGTTGTTCCGTTCTGCCCTCTTGTTTCATTTTTTCTATGTTTTCTTTTGATGACTGTGAATATATATATATATATATATTATATATATATATATATATATATATATATTATATATATAATATATATTATAGATAGATAGATAGATATTTAAACTGATTTTTTTAATGGTGAATGCAGGGGTGATGAAAATGGAGACAAGTATGGTAATGAAGTTGTGATGTAGGGATGTTATTATTTTGACATGGCAAGTCAATTGCTCGTCCTAGGGTCACTTTCTGTAGGATTCCTGAGCCACTGTAATTCATACAGGATCATCATGTAGGTTTTTAGGGGGTCCTGTAGGCTTGCAGGGGATCATGTAGAAAACACAGTGCCCTTGTAAACTAAAGAAAATGATATAATAAAATTAAATAAATGGAGTGATGAATGACAATGGGTGGAAAAATAAACATGGGAGTGGAACATGTTCCTTTTTTATTCTCCTCTATTCTCTGATTGTCCTCCTTGCTAACCTGCAAATAGAAATTTTCATGTTTTTTTTTCGACACCATTGGGCCACCACAAGAGGTTTTCAACCCAATAGTGGGACCCAGGCGCCTCATGGAGGTTTTCACCTAAGTCCTTATTTTTATTTTTTTTTCTCAGTGATTTGATGAGGCGGGGGCTGAAACTTGCTCCACCACCATCATTGTTTTATTGATACCATCAATGAACTCCTACTTTGACAATGGCCTCTTATAAACTTTTAGTCTGTGCCCATTAACAAGTAAAGGAATGGCCTTTGCATCTATGGTTATGATCTGCACTGAACCATTATCATGACATTTCTCTACAACATAAGGCCCTAACCATCTTGTCCTTAACTTGCCCTTAAAGTCTTTATATCTGGAATCATATAACAAGGCCCAATAACCTTCTTGAAATTGTTTATCCTTGATGTTCTTATCATGTCAAATCTTCCTCTGAAGTTGGGTTACCTTTGTGTGTAGGAGGGCCTACATTATGAACTCATCTAAACCATTCAACTTGAGCAATCTCTCTTTTTGTGCACTGTTAAGATCTAGATCTAGTTGGGCTTCCATCCTTAATGTGTTATACTCAAACTCAATGGACAGCAGGGCCTTTTTCCCATAGACCAGCTCATAGGGTGTGAATCCAGTGGTGGTCTTCCAGGTGGTATTATAGGCCCAAGTGGCCTCAACTAGTCTATCTGCCCAATATTTCCTTTTGTTGTTAACCAATTTGGTCAAGATGTCCTCCAACGCTCTGTTGGTCACCTCCACTTGCCCATTAGCTTGTGGGTGATATGTAGTGGAGGTTCTATGCTTGATCTTGTGCTGGTTGAGCAAGTCTTCAATCATGTTGGAGGTAAAATGGCTGCCTTGATCAATGACCAGCTCTCTAGGGTACCCAAATTTGTAAAATACATTCTTCCTTAAGAACTCAACCATTTTCTCCTTTGTTGCTGCCTTAATTGCCTTGGTTTCAGCCCACTTAGTCAGATAGTTAGTGCACAAAATGATGTATTATTTTTTCTTGGAAGGAGGGTCAATAAGTCCAATGAAGTCCATGCCCCTTGTCAAATGGCTCGAAATTCACTTGAGGCTGTAGAGGCATTTCATCCCTTGGAGTAGGCTTCCCTATCCTTTGGCACCGATCACACTGGCTAGTATATCTTTTCACATCCTGATGGAGAGTGGGCCAATAATAGCCTGCTTGTAACACTTTGAATGTTGTCCTATTTGCTGCAAAGTGACCTCCACAAGGCCCATCACGATAGGTCAGAAGGATGTCAAATACTTCCTCCTCCCTGACACACCTTCTCAGGATTTGATCTGGGCCAAGTTTGAAGAGATTTCCTCCAATCCAAGTGAAGGGGACACTCTTCCTTACAATCTTGCTTTTCTCTTTGGAGGACAAGTTCGGTGGGAACTATGCAGATACCAAATAGTTTCCTATGTCAGCAAACCATGGAGAGAGAACTGAAATGGCGAACAAGTGCTCATCTGGTAACTGTTCATCAGCCATTCCCTCCTCACCTACAGGCAGAGTTAATCTGGAAAAAAAGTATGCAACAACATTTTCCTTGATAGGCTTATCAACAATAGTTAGATCAAAATGTTGTAATAAAAGTAACCATCTTATAATATGAGCATTCACATTGTGTTTATTCATTAAATATTTGATTGTAGCATGGTCAATATGGACAAATGTTTGATACCCTATAATATAATGCCTAAATTTTTTCAATGAATGTACAACAGCTAGGAGCTCCTTTTCGGTCACTATGTACTTCAATTAGGCCTTTGACAGATTCTTATTGATAAAGTAAATGGCATCAGGCAATTTCTCATCTATCTGACCTAGGGTTGCTCCTATGGCATTGTGTGAGGCATCAGCATGAATATGAAAGGGAAGGGCCCAATTTGGGCCTCAGAGAATCGGTGCAATGGTTAACTTGTTCTTCAAGATGTCCAAGGCCTCTTGATAAATTTTTGACCATATAAACTCAAAGTCTTTGTCCAACAACCCAAATAAAGGAGAGGCCAACTTGTTGAAGTCCTTTATGAACCTTTGGTAGTATCCAGCTAACCCTAGGAAACTTCTGACATCTCTCTGCTTTTGAGGAGGTGGGACCCTTTGGATGATAGTTATTTTGTTTGGGTCCACCTGCAGTCCTTGCTGAGATATTGAATGACATAGCATGGTCCTTACAGTCATCAAGAATTCACATTTCTCGGGACTGAGAGATAAGTTCATCTTAATGCATTTGTGCAGAAGCTTACCTAAGTTGGAGAAAGCCTCCTTGAAATCACTCCCATAAGGTGTGAAATCATCCATATAGATTTATAGCACATCATGGACTAACTCAGAAAAGATACTTAGGATTGCTCTCTAAAAAGTGACAGGAGCATTGCATAGGCAAAATGGAAGGACCCTATAGGTAAAAGTTCCCCAAGGACAAGTGAAGGTGGTTTTATCCTAGTTCTCTGGGCTAATTTGGATTTGATTGTACTCGTTGAACCCGTCTAGGAAAGAGAAAAACTTTTTCCCTGCCAAGCCATCTAGCACTTGGTCCATGAAAGGTAGAGGGAAATGGTCCTTCTTTGTGGCTTTGCTCAACTCCCTGTAATCAACACAAATCCTCCACTTACCATTTTTCTTGGGAACTAACACCAAAGGAGAGACCCACTCACTGTTGGAGATAGGATAAATGAATCCTCCATCTAGTAATTTTTGCAGTTCTTCTTTGACTATATCTTTCAAGGTTGGATTCATCCTCCTTTGGGGTTGTTGGACTGGCTTGAAACCTTTTTGATGTAAATGTGGTGAGTACACACTGAGGGGTGTACTCCCTTCATTTATTTGTAACTCCAAGCGAAGGCATCCAGATGTTCCTTTAACATGTTGCACCACTTCTCCTGTCAAAGAACAGAAAGAGATGGATTGATTTTCAAAGTTCTCTCAGGGCTGAATTCTATGGTTTTGACATGGAGAGGGTTGGAATCAGCCAATTACAGATCAAGTGGATGGTTGTTCTGGTTTTCCTTTACTACTTCTTCTAAGGACAATGTACTAGGAGTTGGACTTTGGAGTAGGTGTTCAATCAAATCATCTTCATCCTATTGTCCTCCTCCCATGGTTGTTTCTATGGTATACAATTGGGAAGAATAAAATTCATCTTCTTCCTCCTCTTCCAGCCATAAAGGTAAATCATGCTCGAGAGATGGCTGAGCAGGAGGGTATAGGACTAAATTCTTGGACATATGCCCATTCTTGATGGTCATATTTCCAGCTCTGCAGCTGATGTAAGCATCGGCAGTGGCCAACCAAGGACTCCCAAGGATGAAGGATAACCAGTAATCTTAGCCTTAAGCTGGAGAACTAGGAAATCTATAGGATACTCCCAAGAGTCAATGGAAACCATCACATCCTCCACAATCCCCTCAGGGGTCACTGTGGAGCGGTCTGCCAGTTGTAGGGATTGTTGTGGTCTTTCTCAATGAACCTTGGAGGTTGAGCTTAAGCATGGTGTCCTTGGTCATCACATTAATGGCAAGCCCTAGATCAATCAAAGTGTGTGGGACAATGGTGCCATTGACATGAGCATCTACTACAGGGCTTCCAGGGTCCAAATACTTTGGACAGATTACCTACCCCAGCATTAAGTCAGACAGTTTTCCAATGACATTAATGGTAGGGGCATCTCTTCTTCGCCTCCTTGGATGCTTGAAGCACTTATCCTTAATCAAATTGATGTAAATAGGTACATATTTAATGGCTTGAAGAAGTGGAATCTTGACACATAGGTTTTTCAATTCTCCTAAAAGTTCAGCCTCTTCTGGGGTAGGCTGGAGTGGTTGAGTTAATCTCTCAGGAAAGGGTGGATTTACTTTATGAATAATTTCCTCTCTTTCTTATTCAACCTACCTAGGTGGAGGTGGAGGTTGGTTATCTAAGAGAACTCTCCCATATCTTAGGTTAATTTCCTGGATCTCCACAACATAAGCTGGATATGAGGTCTCTCCACTGTATACTTGTTGTGCCTATCTGGTGTTCAGGTTCGGATTTGGATGGGCAGGCATCTGGGGCTGTTTAGGTGGATCAGAGTGTAACAGTTGTGTTTGGGCAGGTGGTGAAGGCAATAAATCAGGAACATTGTTGTATTGGGGCCTCCACCCCTAGGGCGGTACATTGCACTGAGGTTGTGGTGGAGCAAATGGTTGAAATGACTAGCTAGCTGGTTGGGAATGATAATGAGATGCAAAGGACCAAGGAGGAGGTGTAGACTAGGAAGGATGAGTAGGGGGTCCCCAAGAAGGTATGGATGCGATCTGGTTGGGGTTATAATATGCATGGGATGACCCTTGCATTCCCTACTGGTATGGCCTAGGCCCATGAGGTCTCCTTTGGTTTATGTAGCAGAGCTGCTCAGTGACCCCTTCAGCTCCTTGATGTACAACTTTGAGTCCAGGCAAAGAAGGGCACTTATCTGTGGAGTGGTTTTCTTCACAGACTAAGAAAATTTCAATAGAACTCAATGGTCATTCATTATTAAGGTGCCTCCTGGTGCATCTAGGACAAAAGGTGGCTGGGAGGTTGACTCTCCCTGCTTTTCTTTTAGAGCGTTCTCCAGTGCCTACTCTGTATCAGTTAACCTTTCATTAAGCTTCATGAGCAGCTCCATCATTTCCTCTTCGAATTTCTATTGTACAACTTCTGCGGTCTATGGATGCATGGAAGCAAGGAGTTTAAGCTGCTTCCTTAGGGCAGCAATATATTCCTATTTCTTCTTCATTAATGCCTTTATCCCTTAACATCTTTCAGATCATGTCCCAGTTCAATGATAATCTCCTCTAAAGATTTTATCCTGTTGTCCCTGGCTAGAGAAGAGGCTTTCTCCAAATCTAGTTGAGCGGAGGTGTTCTCTAAGCAGTTTTGCAATTTATGAGCTAACATAGTTTTATCAGCTAGTGTGGAGTATACCATCTCTCCAGTCTGTTTATGCAGCTCAATCTGGTCCACAGGATGAATGTCCTTGGCTATCACCTCTAGATTTGTCCTGATGTAATCAGCTGCTGATTGTGGTTGCTGCACCTTGGGCTTAAAATAACTCATGGTCATTTTGCCCTCTTTAATGTCATAGGCTGACATTAATCTTTTCTGGTTTGTGGGGTCCATCTTAAGATACTGATTGTAAATTTGAACCCTCAGTGGGTCGTTTCTGGCCTTTATCTTCGTGAATGTCCTTTTGATGTCGGAGGCCTGTTTGTTGTGTAGCCTACTGGATGAAACTTCCACACTATGCTGCCTTTCTAGCTCCTCCCTGTGTGAGCTAGTTGATGTTTCCACCACTGGGGAAGTCTGTTGGCTGACTACCCTTTCACCTCTTAGGTTGTCTATTGTTTCTTCAAAGATTTTCTCTTCTAACATAGTCTTCGCCTCTTTGCACCCGGCTATTCTGCAGGTCCACTCCTGGGTGTGGGGCCTTCCCTGTCTCTCTTTTTTCCTTTTTCCTCATTCAGAGGAGTTTGTAATGCAGGAATCTTTGTTGCTTTGGTTTAGATTGGAGGAATTTGCTCTTGTTGATCTGTCATTGTTGGTTGCTCTATGTCTGCCACTTCCTTGCCCTTAGAAAACCCTGTAACTGGTGTGCTGGTTTCCTGTACAAGCTGCTGAGAAGTTCTAGCAGAGGATGCACCAACTCCTGTTTGTTGAGGTAGCTTGAAAGATACCTGTCCAAAAGAGTCCAGGTCAAGGGTTTTTTCAAGGTTTTTCATAGCCCTCTCCATCTTTTCCTGCTCACTAATTTATTCTATTAATGTACCCTCTACCTAGTCATCCTGATTAGCAAACTGTTCAATTTCAGGGATCCTATGATGTACATAAACTGACAGCCTGTTTCTTACTTTTCTGTCACTTATAAAGTTATTTGGTTCATATGGCACCCACCAAAAAATCTTCTTCAATTTAAGTTTTTCCCCTAATATCTTCTCAGCATCTTCCCATGCCTCCCTCTTATGGATGACAAAAGGGCCTAACTGGTTTTTTATTCTCAGCTGAGCCTTTTTCTTTGCACTACAAAAGTGGGTTAAATCTGCATTGATAAGTTGCCTAAAATACTCCGGTGCAAATAGTCTCATGGGCACATATCTAGCAAAATTTGAAAGGACATAGTTCACATCCATAGATTCTGATTTCCATATGATTTTGGTAGAGGTACCAGTCACCTATCTTGTACTGTCTGGAAAGCTGTAAAATCTTCTTTATATCACTAGAGAGCCTGGGAGGAGGAGCTCCTATCAATAGAGTGGAAGCTTGATGTACAAACAAGTCAATGAATTCACAATAGGTATAAGGGGATTCACAGACATTGTGGAAGACTGAGGTCCAAAAGATCACAGACCTCCGCTCTCCTTTGGAATCCAATTTCCTAATAGGAAATGAAAAGTTGTCTGGCTAATAATATAGCAGAAGGTGGTATATGAATGAGGTGTACTTGAAGACTCCTTCTCTGTCCAGGTTTATGAATTGATCATGGATCTTGTTAGCAATAAAGGTGGCACAGTCATACTTGACAGCAGGGGGCTGTCCTAGAGTAAATATTGACAACAGAACTAAGCTGGTTTCATCAACAAATTCAGTAGTTTTAAATCCCAAGATGAAGGATATCATATCAATTATGATTTTTCCTATTTCAGTGAACTAGACATGCAAATATGGAGGTGGGCCTTGGGGCTGGCAATTTGGTTTCATGAACATTTGAGCAATATGGGTTATCTCTGAATTGGGCAATTATGAGCCTTTCTCAAGAAAAACACCCATGGAAAGACGAGCCAGAGGCTGAGTGGGTTTGAACTGTAACATCTCATTGATGGATTCAATAGTTATGTAAAAGAGAACAGTTTGGTATGGGGTCATAACTACTTTAGTGACAGGGTCATAGTTGGCAAAGCATTGGTGAATAATATATGGGAAAACATTGACTGAGGGAAGGTAATACTTGGGAAGATTAGATTCCCATATTCCATAGATATCAAAGTTGCTTAGATAACTATTCCTAATTCAGAAAAATGCCTGGAGATGGTTCATGTCACTAGATAAGTCTTTTATTTGAAAATCTATGTCAGCCAGGGGTAAGTAATCCAAGTCTTTATGAGGTGCATTGAGGGGTGCGACGTTCAGGGCTACGGGAGCTTCCATGCTTGGTTCTTGTGTTTTCAAACTGGAGGTTGGGCTTCTGTAGAAAAACGGGCAAAACAACAGTTCTAGGTGTCTTTCTCTGAGAACTACGGACTAACTTTACTTGAATTTAGCTCTTTTGGGTAAAATTTACAGAGGAAAAAACGAAATTACCGGTTCGTGAAGTGAATTGGGGTAAATACCTGTTTTCAGAGGCAAACCAAGTAATTCGCAGGTTGCAGGACGAGATGCAGAGCATGACACTGGAGCTTGTTGACCGGGTGGCGGACTCGACATGATTTGTAATCAATAGGACGTATTTTGCATGGAAGACTGTTCGCAGAGAAAATGAATGAAAATGACATTTTATCGTGGTTGTAACAAAATTTGGCTTTGGCGGGGCTTTTGGCATTTATTGCATGGCTGACGTCAGCCTGATTGGACATTTTGTCGTGACGTGGAGGGGTGGTAAGCAGTTTCCACCCACACAGCTTTTGCGGTCGAGCGGTTTCGGGCGAGGAGGCAGCGATCACGGCTGGAGCGCGACGCGTGTCTACAGTACAGGAGCAATACCGCTAGCTCCCTGGGACTTAACGTGCGGCCAATCGAGGGGTCACGATATGATCGTGGGCATTGGATGAGCGGGCCCAAATCTGATGGTGGGCACTCGGTGGAGATGGTGGGAGGTTAAATGTGCGGGGCCCAGTGCATTAAAATATGCTTTTTAATGGTATCGAGGTGGAATTGATTGGCCAAGGTTAATTGGTTATTAATTAACCAAAGGTTAATTAATTCCATGATAGTGCACGGGGTTTAGGTTATTGAAAGGTTTCAAATATACCTTTAGTCCCTTTTATATACTGACTTATGTTTATTGCTAACCGGGGCGGGAATATTAATATTGCACGGATTTTAATATATTAATATGATATGGGAAAGGGTAATGGTGCGGGATTTAAATAATAAAGTTAAAGTTAATATGGAAAATGACTGAAAGCGCCAAGTTTATGATGTTGAAAACTTAGGCCTAAAGGGAAAAAGGGGTATTATGCGATATTTGTACATATTTCCTAAGTAAAAAGGAGTTTTACTTAGGCCTTTTTATGAAATGAGATGGATTGATTTGGGTGACATTTTAAGCAGATCTTAATATCTTTGAGAAAAGTTAGTGAATGACTGGGGAAAAGATGAAGGGGAGTTAGTCATGACTCTCCCTTGCTTGAGTTGCATCAAAATGTTTTTCATGCATTTGTGATAGGGATAAGATTCACACCTTTTGGAAACAAAATCAATCACATGAATGCCTCTGCAACACCATCTACCTACCCAACCTACTTTGCCTAACATTTTCCTTCTTCTTTCTTTGGATGCATTTGAACTGGCAAGCCCTCATCATCTTCTTTTCTTTTCATTGCAATCCTACCTAAATCTATACTTATAACATCCAAGGGCTCAGGTTTAACTGTTGAGCTCCTTTGCTTCTCTATCTATTTACTTATCTACCAAGATTAAACAATTTGGACAGATTCCATTTTCTATCTCTAAAACATGAAATTCAAATATGAACTATCCAAGATTAAGTTGTTTGGCCATTCATCCATGGTAGCCTAAAACCACAAGCTGCACATCATGCAAAAATGGAATAGTAGTGGCATTTTGGACTTGCTCACTTTCCTGGTCTGTTTGATTTTGGGGTCCATTTCTCTCACTTTTTGACCATTTTATTCTTTTTGCCCTTTGATTTTTCTTTTAGGGCATACCCTCTTTACATTTTTTAAAACTTTTGATTTCTTGATAATATGGAAAACCTTTGCAACCAAACAAAAAGGTATGAACATATTGCAGAGCCCATCAATGCCAATCATGAAATATGACACCTATTGGTATAGAAGCATAACAATGGTTCCACTTGGGCATGGATTTCCCTTGTGGAAAGTCAAGAACAACAAGTCAGATAGCCTTCTGCATAATTTTGAATGTGCTCTGAAATCTTCTTTTGTCGGTTGCTTTATTATATGTACAATAATTACACTTGTGAAGCTTAGGGCCTTCTCTTCGGGCTTCCACTTCTCCAATCCAAACCAAAATATTACTAGGGATATAGTATATACATGTTAAGGCAAGAATGCTTCAAACAGTTGGATCAAAGTAGTGTTTCAGCATCCGGCCATTCACTAGCCCTTCTTCTGTCCTAGTGCCATCCAGGTTTTTCAAAAAGTAAGCATTGTTCCCTTGTAAGGCCTGGATAATAAAAAGTTTCTTCCATAGGAAGTCAAACTTCCCATGTTTTCCTTTGTCCTCTCTCCTGGAATCCCATTTTAAAACTTTTTCTCCAATATAGAAATCTTCTGTCTTGGTCTTCTTATCAAATATTTTCTTGTGTTTTTCTTGTAGCACTTGAGATATTTGATATACCTCTTCTCTAGTCTGCTGCAGATAGATGGTCTGATTTATTCTTCTCTGAATGTCATTGGGTTCTGCTGAGCTTCTTGCAGTAACTTCATTACAGGGACTCCCAAAGATGGAGGAAATACAGCCTCCATGCCATAAACTAACTCACAAAGGGCTAGTTCCAATAGATCTCTTTGTAGTTAATCTGTCTGCCCATAGTGCATTTGTGAGTTTCTTGTGCTAGTTTTTCTTGTTTTCTTCCAACATTTTCTTAATGATATTGATCAGGCTTTTATTGTAAGACTCAACTAGACCATTACCTTGAGGGTAATAGGCTATGGAATTGCCTAAAGTGATATGGTATTTATGACAGAAACTTATTATTTTCTTGGATTTGAAAGCAGCAGCATTGTCAGTTATGATCTTTTCAGGACAGCCAAATCGAGACAGTATGTTGGTTTCTAAGAATCCTATAATCACTGTATCATTGGCTTGTTTGGTAGGGATAGCTTCTATCCACTTGGTGAAATAATCTGTGGTAGTGAGGATCCATTTATGTTGGCCCGAAGATGGAGGATGGATTTCTCCAATGAAATCCAAACCCCATTGTTGGAAAGGATTTTCTGTGGAAATTGGTTTAAGGGGTAAAGGTAAAAGTTTCCTCTTGCCTTCAAAAATTTGAAATTTATGGCAAGAAGTGAAAAATTTCTTCACATCAGTAAACAGGGTGGGCCAATAAAATCCAACCCTTAGGATTTTATCTACAGTTGATTTCTAGTAAAAATGTCCACCACAGTCCCCTGCATGAAATTCTTTGAGCACTTTGTCAGCTTCATCTTTTATTAAACAATTTAATAGAATACCTTCATGGTTTTTCCAAAATAAAGCATTATCTAAAACACAAAACTTTGAGGCTTTCATTTTCAAAAACCTTTTCTTTGTTCTAGATAACCCTGGAGGAGCTTGCAGGTTTAATAATACATGGCTTTCAGCATACCAAGGTGATTCTAAGAAGGCCTGATTGATCTGTGGAGTTGCCATCTCCTGTTCATTATCCAGTTCATTGATATCAAGGGCTTGAAAGTTTGTTTCAGTCATGAGTTTAGCCAATCCCTGTCCTTTTATAAGTTTTTTGGGTTTTATTTCAATATCATACTCCAAAATATTAGCTATCCACTTACCTCTTTTGCCTTCAATTCCCACCTGAGTTAGGATGTCTTTGACAACAGTACTTGGTACATAAGCTATTACATGGGAGTACAATATATAAACTCTGAAGTCTTTGATAGCTTTCACAAGTGCATAGGCCTGTTTTTCCATGATTTGGTATTTCAGAGGTGCGTCTCCAAGTGCTTTACTGAAAAAGGCTATGGGTTTTTCACATCCTTGATCATCTTTTTGTAGTAAAACAGCAGCAATGGTATGTTCTGATGCAAATGAAAATACCATGAAGTCTCTATCAAACTTTGGACTTGTAAGGATTGGTGTTCTAGTCAAAGCCATTTTAATTTCTTCAAATGCTTGTTTGGCTTCTATTGTCCATTTAACCTTGGAATCCTTTTTTAACATGTTGTTTAGCAATATGATTAGTTCTGCTAGATTGGGTATGAATCCTCTTAAAAAATTGATCTTCCCTAGGAAAGCTTGAAGTTCTTTGACATTTCTGGGGTGAGGTACTGTAGAATGGCTTGTATTCTATCAGGATCAATTCTGATGCCATCTTTGGAGATGATGTGGCCTAACAGTTTGCCTTATTCTAGACCAAACAACGATTTCTTAGGGTTTAATGAAATACCATACTTTCTACATTTTAGAAACACTTGTCTCAAATGATCTAGATGTAACTGATCTAATTTGGAAAAAACAATAAGGTCATCTAGATATATGACTAGAAAATCATGGATCTCCTTTGCAAAAGCTATATCCATTTCTTGTTGAAAAGTTGCCCCAACATTCTTAAGTCTGAATGGCATCCTGACATATCTGAAAGTTCCCCATGGTGTTGTAAAAAAAGTTTTTTCTAGGTCATCAGGATGTACCAGAATCTGGTTAAAACCTGAGAACCCATCCAAAAGTGAAATCCTAGAGGCACCTACTACCCTTTGTAAAATGTGGTCCATCTTGGGCAAGGGGTAATTGTCTTTCAAAAAAACCTTATTCACATTCCTTAAATCAACACACAACCTGATTTCCCCTGTTTTCTTCCTAGTGGGTACTAAATTAGACACCCACTCCGAAAATCTGATAGGAGAAATTATTCCTGCTTCATACATCCATTTGATTTCTTTTTCAATTAAGAGAAGTAGTATAGGGTTAATTCTTCTGAGCTTTTGTTTGAATGGTTTCTGATCTTCTTTGAGGGGTATTGTATGTTGAATTACAGAGGTGTCATAAGATTTGAGATCTTCATAGCTCGAGGCAAAAACATCCTGGAATTCTTTGAATGGTTCAACATATTTAAGCTTTTGATCAAGGGGCAAAGTTATGGATAATTTTATCATTTTCGAATTTTCCTCAGTTCCTATGTTACAGTCTTCAATATCTGCTTTTAGAGGTTGCATTTTGTGTTTCTTTGGGATATCATTAGAATCAAAGAAATCTTCCAAGGAAGTCAATCCTTTGGGCAAATGATTATATTTTAAATCAATAATTTCAGACTCTCCTTCAATGATCTCATCAATCCCTATTTCTTTCAGATCTTGCATTTCTTTACTGGTAAATTTCGTGGGATGAAGCATTTGATTTTCACTTTCTGTTGAAATGTCTATTTCTATTTTTTCTTTTTGCTCATACCCACTAACAGTGTCTGTATCTATATTAGTGCTAGAAAACTCTTCCTCCAAAGTTAGAAAATTGTTAATCTGAATATCATTATCAAAAACTTGACAGTTTTTTACATTGTCAGGTATAGCTGGCCTATGTCTAATCTCAGTTGTGAACTAATGATTAGGTTCAAACAGTAATTTACAAGTTCTGGCAAATGTTGCTAAGATGTGAGCATGCAAATTATGTTTTCTTGGAATTTTTGTAAGCTGTGTTTCAAGAAATGTGTTGAGGATGTCAATTGTTGTTCCTCTATAAGCTCTCAGTCTGGGATCAATTGTGAGGAAGTTTCCTTTCATCTATTGAATGAATAAATCAGAGTCTCCCAAAACTGATATCCTGATTGCCCCTAAACTTTTGACCAATTTAAGTCCTAGTAGCAGGGCTTCATATTTAGCCATATTATTGGTACATATAAAGTTTAACCTATAAGCATGACCCTCAGCATGATCATTTTTTAGGTTGTGCACCCAGATTCCAACTCCTGCTCCTAGTTTGTTAACTGACCCATCAAATTCTAAGTACCAAAGGGTTAGATGTTCGTAGTCAGTATCAGGAATCTCAGTAATCTGCTTTATGGGAAGATATATTTCTTTGGTTTCAGCTGGTTTCTCTTGATTGTCTGATATATCATTGTTCCCAGAAATTTATTGAATGTGATCATTAGGCTTTTCGTCTGAAATTTATTTTTGTTCAACTGCCAAAACCTTTACATCAGTTGGAGGATCAATTTCAACATTGTACAGAATGAAGGAGTCCATGTCTGAATGCATGGAGTAGATGGGAAAATTCTAGGGTTTCTCCTGGCTACTTACCACATATTTCATTAAAGTCTCTCTATACAATTTCTTTGGTTGACCAAATACTGAAATATTTGCATAGGACATGTCTAACTGTAGTGATCCTTGAAGCTTTGCACCCCAAGACCTAGACAACAACATGCCATATTTTAGTGGAATATCAGCTACCACTATGTCCATTAAAATGGTTTTGACAGGGTATTGGACTAGTGATACACATAGATCTTTGATCAGTCCTAGACACCTGACCTGGCTTGAGTCAAAAGAGAATAAGTCTTTGTATGGCCTGGTAATATCTAGGTTCAACTTCTCCATCACAGATTTAGGCATTAAGTTATGAGAAGCACTAGAATTAACCATGGTGTTATGAAGTGTTTTATCATGTATGTTTAGACTTAAATAGAAAGCAGGAACACCTCCATCTACTGATTTTCCATTTACCTCAGGTCCAAAAATCAATTCAGGCTGATCATCGAAAACATTTACTGAATCTTGATTCAGAGGAATTTGGAGTGATCTACTAATTTGATCTTTGTAGACATCATGTTTAGCCAATTCTGACAATGGAATGGCTATCTTTAATTTGCCTATTTCAATCTCAAGATTGAAAGGTTTTTCAGTTTTAGTTTTTGTATGTTGGATTGTGGGATTCTCTTTTAATGTTGTATTTTCTGTGCTTTTCTCTTTTTTAGGAGTGGTGTTACGCTGAAGTTGGTTGCAAAACAACTTTTGGGGGTTCTTCCCCATTTCCTTTGGGAGGAATGGAAGTGGAAGGTTGTGTGTTAAGTTTTTGATTATCTGATACATCCTCCACTCTTGGATTTTCTGGGTTAGGACCTGTTCCAGGAGGGACTTGTGTAGGGGGTTTATTCATCTTAGCTTTGTTATGTTGCTTGGTATCCTTCTGTTTATTGGTTTCAGGGACATCTATTCTTCTGCTTCTTACATGTATTTCTTGTGGACTTCATAAATGGTTGTATCATATCCCTCCTTAAAATCAAATGACTCACTTGACTGAGTTTGGAATTGTTTGAGAGTGTGAGCTTCTTGGTCTTCTTGGGTCAGGAAAACTTGTTGTTCATTATTGAGGCCCATTAAGTTAATTTGAGTGTCTTCTAGTGGTTCTTCAGAAGTTGAGGCTTCCGCATAATTTTCTTGGAATGGGGGCCTAATGTTTGGGTTAGGCACATTCTTTCTAGTATTAGGGTTCTGGTTCTTCCTGAAATTGGGATTTCTTCCAGTATTAGGGTTCTGGTTCTTCCTGAAATTGGGATTTCTTCCAACATTACTTGGTTGACCATACCAAGAGGATTTTCTCTCAATTGTTTCTACTCTATCACCAAGTCTATCCATTCCTTTAATGATAGCATCTAATTTCTGTTCAAAATCAGAGGGTTCTTCTTTAAAAGGTATTCTCCTTTCAGCTCTAGCCCGAGCTTGTTTGGAAATCAAGTTGGCTTCAACACTGACAACTATACTTTGCATTTCTTCTAGGTCTCGAGGAGCTCTTTCTCTAAGTTGGTATGCCATATCAGAGTCAAATGCATCAGGGAATTTGATCAAAGCCAAGTCTGGATGAGGTCTGAGATTCTGAGGAATAGCATTGTAGACATTGTTGAATCTGGTACAGTAATCTTGGATGGTTTCTTGGGAACCTCTTTTCAAGCCTTCATATTCTGATAAAATGTGGAGAGGATCTTTCTTCTTTTCCCATATTTTCAAGAAAGTCTGATAAAGAGCTTGTGGGTCATTGATATTGTTTGCAGGAAGGGCTCTAAACCAAGCTAACATCTCCAGTCAAACTTTGAACAAATACTCTCATCCTAACATCATCAGCATCAACTTCATATATTTCAAAGTAATCTGTCATTTTTTTAGTATGCTATTGAGATGTGTATGTACGTGTGCCATAAAAAGGAGTGATTTTGCTTTGATAGTCTTGGGGCATACCCCCTAGATTGGCAAGTAAGTTTAGAGGAGCAGACCTGTTTGCCATGGTAACAGGGATATGTGTGACAACTGGTGTAGTAGGGACAACAACAGGAATAGGGAGAGTGGATGGAGGAGTGGAAGGGGTAGTTTGAGGTTGGGAGAAGTGAGGTGTTGATGGTGAACTTGGTGCTAATGGAGTCAATGAGGATGGATTTCTAGATTTAGTTTCTTAACAGGGCATGGTTTCACAGAGCAAGGTAGTCGAATAGGGAGCAAACAAAGATTTGTAGAGGATGGAATGGACTTAAATTGGTTGAAGGGTAGTTAAGCATCCTTCAACATATTTACCATAGGAAAATGGATGATTATTACTAAGGAGCAATTAAGAATTCCTGAGCAAATAATCAATATGAGAGAATTAGAAAACAGGAGCAATTAAAAGTTACACTGTTTATACTAATCCTGAAGAAAGCATAGAGAACAATAATGAATGAAACACAGAGTGCAGTCAAGCAAATTCTGAATTGATCTTTATCATTACCATTTAGATTGTGAAAGACAGGTGATATAATGAAACTAGAAAACTAATAAACAGAAGATATAGGGGACTTATTGGTCCACTAGCTGATTCAAGAATTCTGTGACAAGTCCATCTACTTCAATTCTACATCCAGTGAGTCCAACAATAGTTGATTCCAAAAGATTTTGTATTCCACAATTTTAGTATTACAGCAAATTTTAAGAATGGTTCACCAACCCCGAATACTTCGAATGGGGGGTATTTATACAAAATATCTCAAGGAGATAATATCTAGTGATGATTCATCATTTTTTACAAAGGATAGAGACACGTAGTCTCGAAACCAGGGAAGAAATAAATGATGTTGTGCTGGCTACTCCGTCTTTGTCAGATGTGCTAGAGGTAGACTCTGTGAGTTGGTTTACACCTGTCTTTCACTGATAGTTTGCGCTGGCATCTTCTGCCTTTGTCGGATGTCTTCAATACGCCTTGATCCATCTGACCCTCATTCTTTTCTGTTCTCCGTATTATGGTAGATCACCCAAACTTTTCATTTACCAAAGATACCAAAGATAAATTTATAGAATTTCCAACATACTTTGCCACCACTCTGGTTCTGGTAGTTTATGTCTCTGCAGCTTTCTTAAAGTTTCATCAGTCTCTGTGTACCTGAAGAAATTGGGTTGGATGGTGAATAGATGTTTCACTTCATGCTCAATATAAAATAAATTTTCTAAGTTGTCGTAGAGGGCTTGGCCAGATGGGAGTGCCTTTTCTCCTGAAGTACTTGATGATGCAATAATTTGATTAGTAGCATATTTATTCAATTTATGTGTATAGTCTATGCATTTCATCAGGCGGTCATTACTTCCCAAAGGACTTGGCAAACCTTTTTTATGCAAGACTGTGAACTTTTCTATGAAAGAGTTTATCTCCACCAGCATATCCTGGCATCTCCTTTCCAAATTTTTCATCAGATTTCTCTTGGTTAGAACTCTCTTAATTTCTAGAATGGTGTATGTCCTGTCTGTGATTTGCAGTGCCTCCAGTTCTTCACTGGTCTTGGTATTCAAAAAATGTATTATCTTGTTAGATTGTTCAGGCATCTGCCCTAATAAAGCTCTTGTCTTTTGAATCTCCACTTGGGCTGCTCCTATTAAATCAATCTGCTCATAAATAACCTAGATAGATCTCCACACACTACTAAGGGACTAATTGATGTTGGACCACAAAATACCTTTGATTTCTACCAGAGGTTTATCCAGAGAAATATCTTTATCTAATGCTCTCACCTTGTTCCCTAATGTTTTAACCTCTCTTGTTTTCTCTACCACATTCATCTTGGATTTGTCATAATTCTTTTCTAGTTTTGCCAATTGTTCCTTGACTTCCTTCAGTTCTGATACTTGGAGTTTTAATTCCTCCATGGCTTTTATCAATTCCTCTGTGGTCATGCTAGTAGTGCTGCCTGGTGTTGTTGTTGTTGCTGCTACTGATGTTCCTGTATTTATCTCTGATGTGGATGCTAGAACAGTGGGAGGCAATGTTGTTACCAATGTGGAGGGGGAAGCTGTGACTGCAGGGATTACTTCAGGTGGTTGGGAGGTTGACTCTCCCTGCTTTTACTTTAGAGAATTCTCTAGTGCCTGCTTTCTATCAGTTAACCTTTCATTGAGCTTCATGAGCAGCTCCATCATTTCCTCTTCGAATTTCTGTTGTACAAATTCCATGGTCTGTGAATGCATGGAAGGAGGGAGTTTAAGTTGCTTCCTCAGGGCAACAATATCTTCCTCTTTCTTCTTCATTAATGCCTTTATGTCCTTAGCATCTTTGGGAGCATGTCCCAGTTCAATGATAATCTCCTCTAAATATTTTATCCTATTGTCCTTGGCTAGAGAAGAGGCTTTATCCAAATCTAGTTGAGCATAGGTGTTCTCTAAGGAGTTTTGCAATTTATGAGCTAACATAGCTTTATTAGCTAGTGTGGAGTATACCATCTCTCCGGTCTATTTATGCAGCTCAATCTGGTCCATAGGATGAATGTCCTTGCCTATCACCTCCAGATTTGTCCTGATGTAATCAGTTGCTGATTATGGTTGTTGCACCTTGGGCTTAAAATAACTCATGATCATTTTTCCCTTTTTAATGTCATAGCCTAAAATTAATCTTTGTTGGTTTGTGTGGGGCATCTTAAGATACTTATTGTAAATTTGAACCCTTAGTGGGTCGTTTTTGGCCTTTATCTCCATGAATGTCCTTTTGATGTCGTAAGCCTGTTTGATGTGTAGCCTACTGGATGAAACTTCCACACTGTGTTGCCTTTCTATCTCCTACCTGTATGAGATAATTGATGTTTCCACCACCCGGGAAGTCTGTTGGCTGACTACCCTTTCACCTCTTAGGTTGTCTGTTGTTTCTTCAAAAATTTCCTCTTCTAACATAGGATTGAGTCTTTGCCTTTTTGCACCCGGTTGTTCTGCAAGTCCACTGCTGGGTGTGGGGTCTTCCCTGTCTCTCTTTTTGCCTTTTTCCTCATTTAGAGGAGTCTGTAATGTAGGCATCTCTGCTGTTTTGATTTGGACTGGAGGAATTTCCTCTTGTTGATATGTCATTGCTGGTTTCTGTGTTTGCCACTTCCTTGCCCTTAGAAAACCCTATAACTGGTGTGTTGGTCTCCTGTACAGGCTGCTGAGAAGTTCCAGGAGAGGATGCACCAACTCCTGTTTGTTGAGGTAGCTTGAAAGATACCTATCCAAAAGAGTCTAGGTCAAGGGTTTTTTCAAGGTCTTTCATAGCCCTCTCCATCTTTTCTTGCTCACTAATTTTTTCTATTAATGTACCCTCTACCTAGTCATCCTGATTAGAAAACTGTTCAATTTCAGGGATCCTATGATGTACATAAACTGACAGCCCGTTTCTTACTTTTCTGTCACTTATAAATCTATTTGGGTCATATGGAACCCACCAAAAACTCTTCTTCAATTTAAGTTGTTCCCCTAATATCTTCTCAGCATCTTCCCATGCCTCCCTCTTATGGATGACAAAAGGGCCTAACTGGTTTTTTATTCTCAGTTGAGCCTTTTTCTTTGCACTACAAAAGTGGGTTAAATCTACATTGATAAGCTACCTAAAATACTCCAGTGCAAATAGTCTCATGGGCACATATCTAGGCAATTTGAAAGGACACAGTTCACATCCATAGATTCTGATTTCCGTATGATTTTGGTAGAGGTACCAGTCACCTATCTTGTACTGTCTGGAAAGCTGTAAAATCTTCTTTATATCACTAGAGAGCCTAGGAGGAGGAGCTCCTATCATTAGAGTGTAGGCTAGATGTACAAACAAGTCAATGAATTCCCAATAGGTATAAGGGGATTCACAGACATTGTGGAAGACTGAGGTCCAAAAGATCACAGACCTCCGCTCTCCTTTGGAATCCAATTTCCTCATGGGAAATGAAAAGTTTTCTAGCTGATAATATAGCAGAAGGTGGTATATGAATGAGGTGTACTTGAAGACTCCTTCTCTATCCAGGTTTATGAATTGATCATGGATCTAGTTAGCAATAAAGGTGGCATAGTCATACTTGACAACAGGGAGTTGTCCTAGAGTAAATATTGACAACAGAACTAAGCTGGTTTCATCAACAAATTCACTGGGTTTAAATCCCAAGATGAAGGATATCATATCAATTATGAGTTTTCCTATTTCAATGAACCAGATATGCAAATATGGAGGTGGGCCTTGGGGCTGGCAATTTTGCTTCATGAACATTTGAGCAATACGGGTTATGTTTGAATTGGGCAATTGAGAGCCTTGCTCAAGCAAAAATCCCATGGAAAGAGGAGCCAGAGGCTAAGTGGGTTTGAACTGTAACATATCATTGATGGATTCAACAGTTATGTAAAAGAGAACAGTTTGGTATGGGGTCATAACTGCTTTAGTGACAGGATTATAGTTGGCACAACATTGGTGAATAATATCTGGGAAAACATTGACTGAGGAAAGGTAATACCATAGAAGATTAGATTCCCATATTAAATAGATATCAGAGTTGCTCAGATAACTATTCCTAATTCGGCAAAATGCCTAGAGATGGTTCATGTCACTAGGTAACTCTTTTATTTGAAAATGTATGTCAGCCAAGGGTAAATAATCCAGGTCTTTATGAGGTACATTGAGGGGTGCACCGTTCAGGACTACGGGAGCTTCCATGTTTGGTTCTTGTGTTTTCAAACTGGAGGTTGGGCTTCTGTAGAAAAGTTGGCAAAACAACAGTTCTCGGTGTCTTTCTCTTAGAGCTACGGATTGACTGTACTTGAATTTAGCTCTTTTGGGTAAAATTTACAAAGGAAAAAATGAAATTACCGGTTTGGGAAGTGAATTGGGGTAAATACCTATTTTTAGAGGAAAATCGGGTATTTCGTAAGTTGTAGGACGAGATTCAAAGCACGACGTTGGAGCTTGTTGGCCTAGTGGTGGACTGGACATGATTTGTAATCAACCAGACGTATTTTGCATGGAAGACTATTCGCATAGAAAATGAATAAAAATGACATTTTATCGTGGGTTTAACAAAATTTGGCTTTGGCAAGGCTTTTGGTGTTTATTGCATGGCTGACATCAACCTGATTGGACGTTTTGTTGTGACGCGGAGGGGTGGTAAGCAGTTTCCACCCGCACAGCTTTTGGGGTCGAGCGGTTTCGGGCGGGGAGGCAGTGATCACGGCGGTGGTGCGACGCGTGTCCACAGTACGGGAGCAATATCGTCGGCTCCCCGGGACTTAACGTGCGGCTAATGGGGGGGTTGCGATATGATCATGGGCCGTTGGATGAGCAAGTCCAGATCTGACAATGGGCACTCGGCGGAGATGGCGAGAGGTTAAATGTGCGGGCACGGTGCATTAAAATATGCTTTTTAATGGTATTGGGGTGGAATTGATTGGCCAAGGTTAATTGGTTATTAATTAACCAGAGGTTAATTAATTCCATGATAGTGCATGGGGTTTAGGTTATTAAAAGGTTTCAAATAAACCTTTAATCCCTTTTATATAGTGACTTATGGTTATAGCTAACCGGGGCGGGAATATTAATATTGCGGGGATTTTAATATATTAATATGATATGGGAAAGGGTAATGGTGTGGGATTTAAATAATGAAGTTAAATTTAATATGGAAAATGACTGAAAGCACCAAGTTTATGATGTTGAAAACTCAGGCCTAAAGGGAAAAAGGGATATTATGCAATATTTGTACAAATTTCCTAAGTAAAAAGGAGTTTTACTTAGGCTTTCTATGAAATGATATGGGGTGATTTGGGTGACATTTAAGCAGATCTTAATGTCTTTGAGAAAAGTTAGTGAATGACTGGGGAAAAGGATGAAGGGGAGTTAGTCATGACTCTGCCTTGCTTGAGCTGCATCAAAATGTTTGTCATGCATTTGTGATAGGGATAAGATTCACACCTTTTGAAAACAAAATCAATCACAAGAATGCCTTTGCAACACCATCTACCTACCCAACCTACTTTGCCTAACATTTTCCTTCTTCTTTCTTTGGGTGCATTTGAACTGGCAAGCCCTCATCATCTTCTTTTCTTTTCATTGCAATCCTACCTAAATCTATACTTATAACATCCAAGGGCTCAGGTTTTACTGTTGAGCTCCTTTGCTTCTCTATCTATTTACTTATCTGCCAAGATTGAATAGTTTGGACAAATAACATTCTCTATCTCTAAAACATGAAATTCAAATATGAACTAGCCAAGATTAAGTTGTTTGGCCATTCACCCATGGTAGCCTAAAACCACAAGCTGCACATCATGCAAAAATGGAATAGTAGTGGCATTTTGGACTTGCTCACTTTCCTGGTCTGTTTCATTTTGGGGTTCATTTCTCTCACTTTTTGACCATTTTATTCTTTTTTCCCTTTGATTTTTATTTTAGGGCATACCCTCTTTACATTTAAAAAAAAAATTGATTTCTTGACAATATGGAAAACCTTTGCAACCAAACAAAAAGTTATGAACATATTGCAGAGCCCATCAATGCCAATCATGAAATATGACACCTATTGGTATAGGAGCATAACAAATGGCACTTTTATTATTAAAAAACAAGGGAAAACCCTAACCATAAGAGATGGGAGACCAAGAGTTTGTGGGTCCCGTTAGGCTTAGTTGCGCATCCAACTTCCCGGGGTAGTAACTTGGTCATATGATCTTCATTTGGTGCATACGATACCTTGTTGGAAATATCTCTCTGAGTACTACAGGATTTGTTGTGGCCCCTTATTTATGGCTATAAGTCTATTGTGGACCTCAAAAAAACGTCATTTAGGGGGTCAAAAAAAATCTAAAAGTTAAGGACCTGAAAAACTACTAAAAATAGTAAATGATGCTATAATCAAGGAAACAGATGAAAATGACTGGAGGTCTAGGTGGAATAAGCCGGTGACCACCATTATCCACCCAAATCAAAATTAAACGTCTCTACCAATTTTAGGTTATTATAACTATGACTAGCTCCTGAGTTGACTAAAATAAAAATGGGTTGCTTACCTTTGATCTCAATCATATGTGAATGGTGTTCCACTTGCCTATTATTTAATGCTGCATAAATTTTTGGCATGCCCTTGCCCATGTCTTCCATAGCAGCTTTTGTTTTTATGTTATACACAATCTTCATCCTTTCAACACTATGAGGGAAATCTATATATATGTGACCCCCTTTAAAGCTGCAACATTTAATGGGAGGAAATTGAAGATTCTTGCCTGAGAAAACACCCCCTTCTAACTCATTAAGAGCTGGTATTGACTGCTAGTTTAATTATGAATTATTCTTAAAAGGTTAGGGTTTAAATCCATTTTTCCTTTGCTCCAGAAAATTCTTCTTCTTGTTGCTAAAGTTTTCTATAAAAATGAACTATTTTTATTTTGCTCATATAGTTGCTTTACCTTTCTCATGGTTGCCTCTAGGATTTTACGTTCATCATATTTAATCTTATATCCATAAAAGGATGGTAGCCCAAAAATATGTCTATGTATTTTAACCATATTTAATAAAGTTGACATGCCTCAATAGTTTGATAAATTTCGAACCGTAGTCCTCCATGGTCATGTTTCCCAACTAAACCTCAAATAATTCCTCAATTTTTCGCTCATAATAATGTTCTAATAAATATTTCCTTTAGAAATATTCTTTGAATTTCTTCCATGTGATCTGCTTTTCATCCAAGTGCTTCATTGCCTTAAGCTGCACCCACCATAGATTAGCCTTGTTCTTCAAGTGTTAGATGTTAGTGGTATTGTCATTGATTTCAAAGGTGATTTGGTATTTTCTTGAAAATGACATGAATGTTGGAATGAACAATATTTACAACATGGTGAGACTCTTAATAATGGGTTAGGGCATGTGTTAATAAATAACACTTGGTGCCCAACTACTCCTTAACACATATTTATTGGTTCTTTGAGAAGGAACCCAAGGTGTCTAGAACTCCACTTCCATACATAGAAGTTAGCACTTTCCTGGTGTGGGCACAAACCATTTAACACTTAATGTTTTAAAATTATTTCTTTTGTTTGATCCACCTCAATGACTTAATAACCACAATTTGAAAGAGAAAAATCAGAATGACTTATAGAAATGCATAGGAATTGAGTTAAAAATGGCATTATATATGTATTGGAATATTGGAATTAAGCTCGACCTGTAATAGATTTGGGCCTAAACTAAAACTTGAGTTAGATTTCTAAGTTAACCCTTGGAGAAATTGGTATTTTTAATATATATATATAGTGCATTTTGGTATTACAAGTCTACAAAGGATTATTTTTTATTATATATAGGACTCGTTTTGATTACAGATGTACTAACGACTAATTTTGATTATATATAGTGCAACGTGGTGCTACACATGGTTTCTTGCTCACATGGTTTAATTTGTGCTACTCGAGTTTAGTTTCAAATCAAGCATTTCAAGGTTATCATACTTCCAGGTGTCTTGGCGTAGATCGAGCACATAGGTTTTGACGATCGAAGGCCTAAGATGGTTGTGTGTTGCTCCATTCACACTCAAGTTGTTATGTAGTAGCGTGAATCATCGGGCAAAGGTATGGTCAAATTATTTCCTTGGGTGCAAGCAACTTGTAGACATTATACCATAAACCATATCTACTCTTCTGTGCAGATAGTTTGCATCTGATATCTCACTAAATGGTACCTAGGACAATTGGAAGATGATATTCAGAAGGCTTGTCCTGTATGTCATGGAAGGTGTAACTGTAAAGTTTGTTTTCATGGAGATGGTGTTATGAAGGTCAACACAAATAAAAAATGTAACGCAAAGTTCTAAAAATGTAGAGCAGTGTGGTTGTAATCCACAGTCATGAAAAAATGTAATGAAAAGATCCAATAATGTAGAGCAATGTAGTTGTAATCAAAATTCATAAAAAAATGTAATGCAGAGATTGAGGCGTAGAGTGGTGTACTTGTAATCAAAGGAATGAAAAATGTAAAACAAAGTTTGAGGAATGTAAAGCAGTGTAGTTGTAATAAAAGGACACAATCGTGTTACAATTTTGTTGTTAATATGGCACAATGGAATGATACGATGAATGGAGGTGTTATGCTTTGAAACGAATGGCATAATGAGTCAAGGGACGAAGTGTTGTGTGATTTCAAGGAAAAGTGTATACACATGTAACATAGTTTTTTATGGTCCCTAAGAGTGTTGTATGATGGGTTTGGTTAGTTTTATGAATGCGTAGTTATGACTTGGCTGGAGAGAACATGCCAGCTTGCATATGGAGTAGCAGTGGAATGATGGTGAGATGAGTAACCTCTAGAGTGAGAGATCTAATGCATATGCGATAGTCTAAGTTTGGAGGAAGTGAGTTTAGAGCCCAAATGAATACACTTGTGCAAAGATCGAAGACTTGACCTATGTATGAAGTGTGAAAGTCCAAGTAATGGTGTGTTTTCTTGAGTTCGATGATGTATTAAAATGTTGATTTAAGTGCTCTACTTGTGTGGTTGTAGAATATCCAATAAATGTGAGAAATAATCCAAGAAAGGTATGTTGAAGCTAAGAATTGGGGAAAAGAGATACTATGAAGATTTGTTTGGTGCAATGGAAGCCTGAAGTGGCTAGTCTGTAATATGCAGATATTTGTATGCTACCTTAGTGTTGAGTGTGATAGAGTTTATGCAGAGTCTAGCCATGTTGAAGATTGCTATCCAATAGCCCTAAAATCCATAATGAGTTGCATATAACATGTTGTATTCCTAATATTGATATATGCTACTGTAAGTTGAACAATGTTAGTGTGCATGGTTGAGTTTATTCAAAGATTATTCTTTGGGTTTATGATTAGAGTCAAAAGAATATTGTTGAGGACTGAGTGCACTTATATTATTCATATGCTACTATTAGGGTTTACTAGTTTGTTGTATGGTTGAGTGAGAGTATCTTGTTGATGAGAAGAGATTGTTGGATATGTGTGTGAGGCTTGTATTACTGTTGATTCCATGTAAAGCTAAGTATGAGTATGTAGTTGGTCGAAGAGATGTTAAGATTCGTTATTAGGGTTTGACAATGTTGATGCATTGAGAAAAGTTGGTTGTTGAGATGGGGATTGTATTGTAAACAAGTTTTGTATCTTATTGTTATTATTGAGTAGAGTTTGAGCAAAGGTGGATCTGGTGTGAAAACATATGAAAAGTGTCCAAAATGGTTATTGAAGGTCAGTGCCTTCGAGACAAGTAGTGGCTTGGTGATGAGGGAGAATTGGCTTCTTCAATTGGGTGCCCGAGAAACCATTTGGGGTTGGTGCCTCCAATAAATGGGTGTCTAAGTATAGTTGTGGAAGTGGGTGCTTCCATCAGGTCATAGCCTAGAGTGAGTGGGTTCTTTCATATCTCACAAATCAGTGATTGCATGTTGGTGAGTGCTAGTATATTGATGTAAACAAGATTGACTCAGGAAGAAGAAGAAGAAGAAAAAGGTGGTTCTCTCCCTTTATTTGTTTCCACCTACTATCTATGTGTCCTTATGATGTTATTCTCTTATGTGTTGATTCTTATGTTGTGGTTTATTGTTATTTACATGTTAGATCTACTATTCATATAATGTATTACTACATATCTAATAGTTCATATAACTATTGGAAAGAAAATTAAAAATTGTTAATTGAAGGCCATGAATGCACTATATTGATTCACTCCCTCTGCTCTCAGTATAGTCAAGTTTCCAACAATTAGTATCAGAGTATATTCCTTCAGTTGCAACTTGATTGCTGGAAGGTAGATCTACTTGAATCATGGATCATCAAAGTGTGCCCTTGCTTAATTTCGCAAACTTTTAGGAATGGAGAGAGAATGTAAAATCTATATTAATTACTCATTGATTTAAAATTTGGAAGGTAGTGACTAATGGTTATGGTGAATATCCCTCTTCAAAATAGGTTCAATGGTGGAATGCCCAGGCTAAATGCGAAATTTACAACAAACTTCACAACTTTGATCTTAAGAAGGTAGTAGATCTCAAATCTGCAAAAAATATATGGGACAAGTTGCAGGTCCTGCATGAAGGAGATACAAGTAGAAATAGTGGAGAAAAAGAGAAGGAAAAAAAGGCCTCTCGTGAAGAATTTGTTCAGTTAAATAAGATATATTCTCCTAATGTGAAATTAGTTGATTGTCAAGAGGAGAAATCAATTGAAGACCAATGTCAGCTTGACTCAACCTTCATTGAAATAAAAAGGCTCTCAATGGAAAATATAGATAAGAATCAGATTCTTCATATATTTGAAGAAAGAGAGTATAATTTTAAAGAATAAATTATTAACTTCAAAACCCAATTAGAAGAGGCAAGCAGAGTTAAAGAGGTAATGTGCATCCAACTAAGGGAAATAAAGGAACAATGTCAAATATTAGAAGTTGAGCTCGACTCAACAAGAAATAAGTTAGAAAATAACACATCTAGCTCAAAGGTAGTTACATGAGATAATGAAGCGGTGTCTAAAAGGCATGTAGCAGAAGATGGTAGCAGCACGATTAGCAAGAAAGTAAGCAAGAATAAGCAACAAAACCAACAACCAAGGAGTGAGCCAAAGAATTTTCTTTTTCAAGAAGAACATCTGTTCATAGAGATGAATTTAGGAATTCTGCAAGATTCCAAAGGAGGAATAACAACTCCTTTGCTCCTCTATTGGAAGATGTCAAGCGCTTCAATTACGATAACCTTAGGCATGTTGTGACTGATTGTAGGAGTAGTTAAATCAAGGTTTATCAGCAAAAGATATTGTTGAAAAGGAAGTTCTCTCTCCCCTCACAAAGGTCATCTACCATTAGGTACACAAGTTTTTTATGATTATTGTTATGCGTGCAATATTTTTGGCCATAAGGCTATTGATTGAAAATTCCATACAAAGAAGAGTAGGAGTGCATTGTATGTAAATGAAAGGTCATATGTGGATAATAACACAAGAAGGCACAAGTATTATCCCCCATTTCTTGGTCACATAAGTTGCTCTATATCTTCCAATCTTGGCCACATGGCTAAATATTGTAATTTTCCCAGTTCTTTAAAGAAATCCAAACAAAAGGAGGAGTTTATTCAAACTAGACTAAACAAGTAGTCAGATGGAGATGCATAGATCAAAAGGCATCCCACCAAAGTTTGGAAGAATAAGAAAGAGCAGCAAGTGACTTCAATGAAAAAATGAATTCAGCATGGCCTTAGGGGAGCATATGGAAACATCAAGAGTCACATAAAGAACCATTAAAGATGCAACCATAATAGAAGCACAGTGTGTGCAAGTGCCTAAAAACCAAAGAAAAGTATAAATGATAAGAAGAAATGCATGAGTTTAGGGGGAGCTACTAAAGGAAATAAAGGTTTACTTATCATCTATATTATTTCAATGTGATACCAGTTGGTTCAGTCATGTATCATTTGATGTGTTGGTTGGTAGCAGCTTCTCGTATGTTGTAAAGAGGCATCAGAAAAGAAGAAGACAAGATCAGTCATCTAGTTGTAGTCATGAATGTAAGAGGGTCAATTTCTTAGTTATGCTTCTTCATTGATTGCCTTTAGAGCAACCTCTTGTTACATAACCTCTCTTTCAGGTAGCCATGAGCAAAGAAGAGCCCTATCAACTACTTATTAGAGAAACAATCATGTGGTGTCAAGCCCTTAAGGTGTAGAGAAACCAAAGTAGTGTTTTGAAGATATATCATATATGTTTGAGTCTCTGTGATGAAAAGGTTGGTTTTAATCATAAATACACAAGGGATATAAACCAATATATGGGAAAAATGTGAATTTCTAAAACCGAACATGCTCCCAATCCTGAAGGAGTTGACAAAAATTCAAATGGACTATGCTTTAAAATCCACCAAGCTTTAATGATGGTCATAGAAACAAATGGGATGAACCTAGAAGGGAGCGGTCTTGTAGCACACATGATCATGGGAACTGTTATTCTAATATCATAAAAGATAAGTTTGAACAATCTGATGAGTATGATACTATGACAGAGTTGGACAAGAGTTGCTTAAACACTATGATAATGTTAAAAATGTTTGTGCATTTGACTTTGTACATGATGAAGCACTTGACATGTTATTGGAGCAAAAATGAAAATGTTATTTTGTAAGTTTTGAAGGTTCTCTAGTATATAATATTGAAAATGAAGTTGTTGTTGAGAATTCCAACCACCATGATGGCATAAGAAGGAAGTTGGAACCTTTCCTTGGTTCAAATAAAGACAAGGACCATGAACAAGAAATTTTTGATGATGGGAATAATGATGCTTTCATCAAAGATATGGATTGATAGATTGATGAAATTGACACTAGAGAAAACTAATTATATTTGGAATTAAATTGTTCTCTTGTTATGGATTCCCATGTCAACATCACTGACATGGTTGAAAAAGAAATTCAGATTAGGGAAGGGGAACCCTCAAATATTTCTCTAAGGAAATTGTATGTGATGAATTTGGAAGGCGTGGATGAAATTCTAGACCAACACCTCAAGTTGCATGATGTATACGATGGCTTGTTGTATAGAAATAGATCTCTTGTTCTAAGCAATCGACAAGGATGCAATATAATTTATAACAAGTGTGAGAAGAAATTCATAACATTTATGGAGAAATGTGAGAAAACATTTGAAACTTTGGAGGTTGATGGTGAATGTTCTAATCTGAATTTGCTACAAAATGAAAATATGCATTTTATATTGAAATATCTTCAATTTGTAATAATAATAAAGGAAATCTCCATACTAATCCTTTTAAATTTGGTGAATGCCAGTATATAGCAAGCAAGTAAAAGTATTATTGCATGTATTCTCATCCCTATCACAAAGATCATTAGTGGAAGGAGCTAGAGAATCAAGAAAACATCCCAAGTTTTCAATAGATGACTCAAAGAATATTGCAAAACAATAAATATCAAAGAAAGATTCAAGAGCTACCACTAAAGCAACAACCTAAAGAAACCTCAATGTCCAAGAACATAGATATAAAATGTAAAGCTAAACTACTTATGGTAATGGGTTCCTGATGCATATTTCCAAGAATCTTGTAGCTTGTATGGACCATTGGAATTTATAAATAGTCCTTCAAGTAAAATAAGTTCTCAACCACTTATAATTGAAATTTGTCCAAACATAGAGAGGAAAGCATGCACAATAAGATTCACCATAGCTGGTAATTTGAGATAGCTAATAAGAGTTTCACTTTCTAGTGAATGAGAAGTTTTCCAACTCAAATGATGAATCATATAGAGTATAACTTGGTGCAAACCTTTAAGTCAAAAGAGCAACCATTCCCATGAAGTTGGGCTTTAGCTAGCGATCAAGCAAGGGAGAGTGTTTTTATTTTCAAAGACTAAGACACTCTTCTCCTAAACAAACAAACAAATTGTGAGTGGTTTCTCCACAAAACAAATGATCGGCAACAACGATGCATGGTGCATCCACATAAGGGGAGAAACATGAATAAAAAGTAAAGGAAAAGATGGTGTCGACATCTTGTAAAAACTGAGAGCCTCTGTTGGTTTAGGAACTAGTGGACAAAACCACAATGTTTAGGAAATTGTGGACAACATGGGAGCATTATAAGTTAAGGTCATGATTGAAAGGCATGAATTGTTACGTAGTCTAGATCATTTATGCATGTGAAGGGTGGAAAACATCATTACATAATCTAGAAGTTGTCGTGGGAGCGTTATTTTATTTTCAATCTAACAGTGATCATGAGAGCATTATGCCATCCGTACATAGGTGGACATGAGGATTGTTATATGTTATACGTTAATAGAGAATTATGTGTTAGCAAGTATACATTGTAGTGGGAAAAATGTGGATACCAGAGCAGTTACAAGTCAAAGGACTTAAGTACATATGATCAAGTGTTGAGGCTAAAACAATTAGAAATTCACCCCCTTGCCATTGATGTCAAAGGGGGAGGTAATGCACAAACATTTAAAATGGATAAATAATTCTCAGTACCAAAGGGGGAGGACCAAATAAGCAAATCAAGCAAGAGGCATTCTTATTTCACATGAAGAAATGTTCAATGCTGCCATCAATGCAAAAGGGGACAAGTTTTAGTAGTATTGGCATTGATGTCAAAGGCACTTCTGGTGTTTTCTTGACAATGACAAGAATATTGGAACGAATAGTGTTTACAACACGGTAAGAGTCTTAATAAATGAAGTAAGGGTCATGTTAATAAAGAATACTTATCACCCAACTCCTTGGTTCATATTTGTTGGTTCTTGGAGATGGAGCCCAAGGTGTTTGAAACTCCACTTCTATCCACAAAAGTTAGTTCATTTTCTTGGTTTGGGTGTAAAAAATTTAACATTTAAAGTTTTGAAAGGATTTTTTATGTTTGATCCACCTCAACGACTTAATAACCACGATATGAATGCGAAAATTCAGATTGACTTATTGAAATGTGTATGTATTGAGGTAAATATGGCTTTATATATGTATTGGAGCATTGGAATTATGCCCGATTTGCAATAGATTTGGGGCTTAACTAAAACTTGAGTCAGATTGCTAAGCTAACCCTTGGAGAAATAGGTTTTTTAATTATAGTGCATCATGGTATTACAAGTGTACAAGGACCAATTTTGATTATATCCATGGGACCATTTTTTATTACAGATGTACACAAGACTAATTTTGATTATACATAGTGCATTGTGGTGCTACACATGGTTTCCTGCTCACATGGTTTAATTCCTAGATGGAAATTTTGCCTTCCAAGTTTGAAGAGTAATTGTACAATTGTAGGTATTTTCTCATCTCTAGTAGCCAAACCTCTGCTTCTTCTCCTTTATTGTGCTTCCCATTAAATGTGGGAGGTTTGATTTTCCTAAGCCCCCCTTACAAATTTTCCCTGTCATCTCCTCTTTTTTCCTTTCTAATTGGTGATACACTAGGGATGCCACCAAATTTTGGGGTAGTATAAGCTCTTTTGTTTAACCTCCTTGTTGGGTAATAACACCGCTGAGCAACACTCGTGGAATGCCTTAAGCTTTCAGAACCTCTCTCCTAAACTCTGATAATTTATTAATATGATTTCTTGGACTCAGTTTGCTAATCTAATTCTCTCTAAATTTTGTTCAAACTTTATAAAATATGGTTGTTAATCTACTATTTCTCCCTCATCAATGTCTCATTATCAACCTTGTAGTTAAGTAACTCCATTTTGAGACTCTTCCTGGTCTCCTCCAGATCCATTTCTTCTTGTTTGTCAGCTCCATGGACATTACATTTGGTTTTAGTATTACCCATGCTGATATTCATAGCTCTCACCTCTTCCTTTTCACTGTAGGGTCCTTGGGCATCTTCTGCACTCCTATTTTCCATTATGCAATTTTTCATGTAAATCACTTGTAGATTTTCCTATATATTTTCTCCCAAAATTCTTATTGAATTCCAAATTTTTGGTTTTACACAATTTCTTCCTCATTAATAGCTTTCTATTTATTATCTATTTGTGTCATTTCAATGTCTAGGTCGAAAGTTATGTCCTCTAGAATTATACAACTTGTTAAGCCATTTCAACCCTTTCAGACTCCTGTAAATTTCCTTTGAATCTTTCTCACAAAGTTTAGCCCCAAATCATTTTTTTTTGTTTATCATTGTATTCTTCTCAGACTTATCTTTCTTTTGATTGGTCACTTGTCAAATTCTAACTTCCAGGCTAAAAGTTATGGCCATGTGAAGTTCATTTTGTTTTTCTCAATTCTTTATATATCTAAAAATTCAATTTTTGGCTACTTACCATAGTCCTATGACTGATTTCTCCTTGTTTATAGCTAACTATATTTGGCATACAAATTCCGTCTACTCTTCTGGTAATTCCTTTTTCTACTTGGATTTCCCTCATTTCCTCATTGGAGGTGAACTAGTTTCCTGGCTTCTTTTCCACGTGGCTAGCATGTTGGTTCCTTCTTCGACCATGGGCCCCCTATATATATATATATATATATATATATATATTATATATATATATATATAATATATATTATATATATAATATTATATATATATTATATATATATATACCTGTTACCACCCTAACCCATTTTCCATTGTGCCCTTAAATGGCATGCCTATCCTCGATGGGAGGTACCCATGCTCTCTGACCAAATTCAATCCAACCACAAATGTTATTTATAAATAACAAAATAAACACACACACACACACAAATATCCACCTCCTGGGGTCCACCGTACACCCACGTGATATTTAGGCATTGTGAACAATTATATAAAATGTTATTAAAAAATAATACGGGGTCACACACCTTCCCTATCCCCTAGGATTCACCATACAGACATATTAACCTTACCCCCCCCACCCACCCACACACACAATATATATTTTGGTGTGTGTGTGTGTGAACTCACATAACCCCCTATGACCCTCGACTAATCAACAATTCAAAATCGATAGATGAATGGATGGATAGATTTGAATAGTGGAACCCCCCCTGGTTGAAATCACGGGGTGGGGATTTCCCATGCATGGTTCCACCCCTTACATACATAATGCTCATTCAATGGGACAATCTAATGATTCAAATTAAAATGCAGATGTCACAAGGGGGTACACTATCATGATTCCAACCTCCCTCGTCATGCTTCCAACTCCCCAACACTAACCAATACTACATCCATGGCCTATATCCCATCTCCACATCAAACGCATGGTGATTCACCTCTACTCCATGTTCCACGACTTGGCTATGGGTTCCACCCCCACGTCACTTGGTAACCACCTACATTTGCAACTCAACCCTTTGATTGGTTTTCAGGCCATGGCTCGCTCCTCCTCCATGGTCAATGGATTAAAATAACACCCTTCCTCCAGGGTGATGGCTTGTGGCCATTTGGCTTAAGATAGGCCCACCACCATAACCCATCTTCTCAACCCTCATGGCTTGATACCTCATTATTGTCTTATTCCACCTTAAACAACCTTCGACCCAAAACATTTTCTTTTTTTAATATATAATGGGTTTTTCCCTGTTGGTTCCACCCTTGGAACTTTGTTGGATTTTCATCGTGATGTCGACACTGCTAACCTTTAGAACGATGGGGTAGGTAGGGGTTCCACCCTTGGAACCTTGCCCCATAAAATATAAAATATTAAATATTTATATATAAAGAAAGAATTGACCTTGAAACTGGACAATGGTGCCCTGCACATAATTTTGGCTCTTTGAAGTTAAAAAATAACCAATTTCCATAAATTTTCCTTGTAATTTCCCTGTAATTAAACTGAATTAACCATTACTAAGCCATTCTTGACACTTGTACTCTGTTTATGAGGTGCATTTTCACCATTCCCACCATTGCGACTTTTGTCAAATAATTGGTGAGCAACTTATTATTTATCCAATCATCCCCCAAATCTAACCCAATCAAGCCCAATGTTGCAAATTTCACTTTGATACCACCTTGTAACGTCTCAAGCCTCCAACCGAGCAACGCTACATAACCAATACTGCTTAAAACTGATTAATTAAATTGCAGAAGTGAATACACTCTAACCTGCCATAATTTTCTCTTGTGCTTGACAAATATCGTTAGCATGAATGCAATACTAAATGCCATGAATGCATTATTCTTCACATATAAAACATAGATACATAATAACGTAATGGAAATAAATGTTCATTAACAACAAATTAGTCAAAACCCTTATACTAGGGTTTAACGTAATAGACAGTAATTTAACATAGCACATAAGTCATTACACGTGAAGCATACAAAATTATATGATAATGGAAATTCAATTGGTTACGAGCTCTCCACGTTCCACTAGGTCATAGACATTGTGATTCATAATATCAACCATAGGTCACCCCTGAGTTGGGATTGCAACTCCATAGACAATAATTATAAACTGAACATCCAAACCCCGGCCAAGGCACCAACACCAACAGTCTCAGTCTCCAACCACAAGCTCACATTCCCCTCACTTGCACCCAAGTGGCACACGCTGAGTCCCTCAGCGGTGTCCACCTACCAAGGCACCTTATAGCCAGCTAGAACAGTCTAAACCTACAACTTTAGGAGCTCTATTACTCTTTGAGTGTCCAAGTGCACATCAACCCAAACCAAATAACCCCATAGTTGGTGCTATAGTTCAAACTAAGACTCTCTAGCTATCTTCAAACTAAGTTCCATTAGAACTCTGTCACCACCACACCTCACAAAAAACAAGGATGCATCCAAATCGATGTGATTAACTGAATAACCATACCTCAACTAGTTTTGGAGTCCCTCTAAGACTCACTGGGTCATACGTAACCAAGACTAAATGCCCTCATAGACAAACTACACTTCTTTTATTTGCATGGATCTACCTTGCAATGCGACACCCTCCAAAGCCACATGGGCCCTAGGTGCACTTTCCACCAAAATGACCCAACTGTTGCCTTATCCTTGGAGTTGTACCCCCCATACTCTTTTTCGTGGAGTGGGCTTTGCAGCTAATCTATTTTATTTATATAAAAATATGTACAATATTTACAATGTTTACATCTTGGCTCCCCTAACCACTTAGCCAAAACCAATGTATAAGTATCTGGGCAACTAGCCCCAAAATCTATCTAATATAACTACATGGGAACATAGGCTACATAATACATCTCCGACTCACCAACTTAATAATCAATTGTGTTCAACTCACCAACATAAATATCACTATACATATATTTACATCATAAAAAATGGGCAAGGTTATTACAATTGGGCACATCCTCAGAGTTATAGTTATAATCAAGGTTCCTATGGCCAACTTGGTAGCTAAAGTTACCATTGAATTTGCTTCAAAGTTTAGTTCGTGGAGTCATCAAACACCTTATACTCTTTAATGTATTGTATACTCAAATTGATCCATTTTTATATACATTGCAAATGAAAATCCTATGGACTGATATTTAGATTGAAATGCATAATGATATTTTTGAAGCCTTCAACAATGGTTACTTACACCGATTGGAATAGGGCTTCCTAAATTTTAATTTAATAATCATCAATGATAAGATGGATGGTAGGGATTTAACCTCCATAGAATATTCTAAAATATTATTGGAAGTATTCACAAATCAAAAGGTTAAGGCTTATCTCCAAAGTAGTTATCCCTTTTTACCCTTTTACTTAAATTAAATAATTAAAAAACTTCATATGGACAAGTATCATATGAAACCATATCATTAATGATTAGATGGATGGTAGAGATTTAACCTCCACAAAATATTCTAAAATATTTTTGGAAGTATTCACAAATCAAAGGCTAAGACTTATCTTAAAAGTGGTTATCCCTTTTTACCCTCTTACTTAAATTGAATAATTAAAAAACGTCATATGAACAAGTATCATATGGAATGAGTTATGGTTTTTTGGGTAAGTGGTATTGGTGGCCTAGAGCATTAGCCCATGGCATTGTGACAAAACTTACTTACAAATTAAAAATATCCATGGTAAAATGAACGAATCTTCATGGTTAAGGATATTATTACATATTTTTTAAATGTATGTATACTTAACTTATATATTATTAGTCCCTGCCAAGACAAGACTCTAGCAATCTCGATTGTTACCCACTATTCTCTAGCAATCTGGATTGGTGCCCACTATTAGTTTGCATCAACCAATTCCACTATTAGTTTTGCTTGGACCAATTCAAGTTATAATGTTTAACTTTGAAAAACAAATATTTATTTTTCAAACATTTCATTGGAATAAAATTAAAATCCTTGAAAATAGTTCATACTCACGTAAACAACATATTTGCCATCAATTACTACTCACCATAATTTAAACAACTATGTGCATAAGAAATGGATAGGAACAAGAATTAAATAAATATACTTATCAAGAGTTACGACCACTATTATTTATGTGTTCTTCAACACTTTAACAAGTACGACTAAAAATGTAAATGTGCAAACTTACTAGTGGTTATTACCCACCAAAATTTATGCAAGTCCTTGCCTTTTAGTAAGCACTCAATTTTCTAATTCATATATCAATTTGCAATTTTTCTACAAGCATAATTTCCGCTAGAAACACAATTTCCACTAAAGCTAGAAGATTAAGTTAAGTCAACAACACTTGTTTCTTTTTATAATTAATAATAATAACAATAATTTAAAACAAGTGTTGTTGGATTGTAACTTAGTCTCTGCCCTATATATATATATATATATATATATATATGCAAAAGTGCAAAATTATCATATCAGTAATAAGAATATTAGAATATATACAAGAACTCATATTAATACAATCCAACAAAAGGAAATAATAAAATATGATACAATGGTGGTGAAAAAAACACTCTACAAATTTGGATAGTTATAGTAGTGTAAGTTCTAGTCCCAATCACATATAGATTCTCATAAATATATGTTTGATTTACAATTGCCATCAAAATTAAGTTATTGATAATAGACAACATAAATGTATTAACATATTGTCTTTATCACCAACCACAAAGAAGCGACGAAAAGCAAAACTAAGTTACTGATAACACTCGACACAAAAGCATTAACATATTGTCTTTATTTAAAAGTCATCATACAAATGGAAACCTCTAACAATAATGTAGCAGGAACCATAGACCTCTTTATTTCCACTTTGACCAGCTCGAACGCATGTATACATATAGATAGATATAAAAAAATTATATAAAATGAAATATTTGAAATTAATTTAAATTGTAGATTTAAATTTGATATACTAATTAAAAACACAAATTTAAAGTCAATATTTATATTTTAACAAATATTAAAATAACATTAATTATTTTATTCAACAAAATTTATTATATAATAATTTTAATTTATTAATTAATATAATAAATAATTACTTATATTTATAAGATTTATCGAAAAGTTATTTATATGATAAAAAAAAATGCAAAAAAAATTAACTAAAAAACCCAAAATAAATAAAAATAAACCAATCACTTGAAGAATTTGTTTAAAATGAAATTGTTGTAACATACAAATAACTTTTTTTGGCCACTATTAACAAATATATCTTCAGTTCCAGAATATTTTGTTTTACATTTGATATAAATTCTAATTGAAAAGACCGACATCCCCAAGAACAAATACGATTAGTCTCTCTAATTCCTTATATATTTGGAAAGCAACAATATTTTATTCACAAAGGAAATGTTTGAATAGGATTAGTCTCTCCGATTCCTCATATATTTGACAAGCAACAATATTTTATTCACAAAGGAAATGTTTTCGCAAAATAACAATAGTAAACTTTCGAAATAAACACATATGATAAGGAATGGGTTGTTATTTCATATCGAGTATGAGTGAAATTACAGTTAGTTTCACACTGAAAAACCTTTCAAAATATTAAGAAGAATATGTTTAACTACCTTAGTCTCACAAGATCTATTGGACAATTTACTATGATTAACCTTAGCTATATTTTGATTTTTACACCCATATACTATTGGACAATTTATGACAAATAGCCTTTGCTATATTTTGCTTCTAGCACCTGTATACAGAATCACAAGATTTGTTGAGTTTGAGGATGCATTGATAAAAACCCTCATACTCAGGGTGGGTGGCCATAATCTCTCTATAGTTCAAAAAGTCTTTACAATTTAAAGGAAAATATCGAATGTTACTAAGGCAAGTTGCAAGCAATTCTTCTTTGAGAATTGTTAGATTATACAAATGTTTTCGGAAAGAGCTTTTTTCATATTTACGATAATTTAGTTGGTAAAAGTCACAGTTGACATGCATGTTCTTGACTTAATGGATAACAAAAATGGTACTCTAACTTGCAATGATTCCCATGCAGTTAGGTTAGTAAAGGGATAACAATTAGAACCTGTGAAAAAAAAAAATTAATCTCTTTTCATAGAGAGAAATGCGTCAAATCTGTCAACAAAAAATTTAAAATAGTGACCTAATTTCCGGATGATAATCAATATTGTTTAATGACACATTCAAATTGTAAAGCGTGTTATAGATTGGTTCTGAATACCACATACATTTTAGAGTTATGAGAGTTTATTGGTGAAACTAAGATATATGGTGTTAAAGCTGAAATAAATAAAATATATATATATATATATATATATTATAATTTTTGTATATATATATATTATCTTATATATTATATATTAATATTTTAAATACATAAAAATGTGTTATTTATTTCTAAAGTTTAATATTAGGTTTTGCATAATTAAAGGTTAAATTAATAACAATCAAACTATAAATAGATTACTAGTGTAACAAACCTAGTTAAAAATTCATGTAAATATAAAATATAAGACCACAGTCATGGGACACTATTCCAAGTTGAATGGTGGGAAAAACATCCTAGTAGGTGTTCATTTCAGTTATTATGACTAAAGGAATTTGGAAAAGGCTTTGGAAAGGCAAAATGGCATTTTTGACACATTTATTTATGAAAATAATGGAAATTGGGAGAAAAGGAAGGCAAAAGGTCACAAGTTGCATGTGAGGAATGAAGGTCTGAGGATCATCTCATAGACTTTGTCAGTTCAGTTTTGGAGATCTCTCATTATTCTCTTTCTCTCTCTCACTCTTCTTGGAGTACTTTGGCATTAGATCAAGAAAGACAAAGGAGCCAAAGAGGAAGCAGAGATCAAGAAAGAAAAAGTAGGATCAAGCAAGTATAACATGATTCTTTGCAAGTATCGATTTGCATGTGTGTTTTCCTTGCTAGATTTGGCATGCATCATATTGCATGAGGTTCTTTTGGTTTTATGGAATGGGTTTTTCCAGGTGTGACAATGGTTTTTAGCCTAGCCTTGCCATTTCCGGATAGCCATGGTGTGATGGGGTTCTCATGTTTTGGTTGAGCTGGATTGCGAGATGGATTCGAAGCTGAGTGAAGTGGATCTTCAAAAGAAAGAACACATAACCTAGTGATCCCTGAATCAGATTATGGATTGTGGTAAAGGCACTAGCCTAGTGACCCCTGAACTAGACTATGGGTTGTGGTAAATCCAGGTATTGTCTACCTTGGTGGGCCTAGGAATCCTCGACCAGTGAATGGCGGGATATACGGTAAAGCCTAGAGGTGGGTGCTTTCCATCCGACCTAGTAATACTAGGATGGGATATGCAATAAAGCTTGGAGAGTGGGTCTCGGTTTAGGGCCTAATGATCCGGTGTGGATTACGGTAAAGCATGAGAGAATAGGAGACATGAAAATTTCTCATGGTGGAAGTGGAGAAATCAATGGCATCCATGCTTGTTTTGGCCTAGTCATCTGGTGGAGATCATGGTAAAGCTTGTTATTACATGTTTATTTGTTTGGCCTAGTGATCCAGGATGGATTACGGTAAAGTCCGGTTTCTATTAATGAGGGTGAGGTAGTTTAACCTTGGGATGCCCTGGTTGGTTATTTTGATTTGAGTCCCACATTCATGCTTGGAATATGGAACGGGGGTGAATGGCTGAAGAGAGAATTGACTCAACCATTCTATGGTCGGGTAGAACATGGTAGTCCCATATCAGGTTGGATTTTGCATTCATTAATAAGAGGTTCTCCCCTTGGTATCTTATGCATAAATGTATTTGTTTATATGTGGATTTTATGGCTGATGTATCCTTGATATTTATGTTGTTATTATGCTTGTTATAATCATGTATTATGACAGTGATGATGTATGGATTTCCTTATATTTTGATTTGTAAATGAATGGATAATGTATCTATGAGCTAATAGATGATAACACAACAAATGATATAAGGCAACAATGCTTCTTAGTGACTCTTAGATAAGTATGAAACCCCTATGATCAAATCTGTTATTTACACATGTAGATTACATAGTTGTGACATGTTTGGCGAATTCCTATCATGGTTAGTAGGGGTCCAATCAAGCCCTTGATTAAGTAATTACATTTTTATCATCATTCCATTGTTATATTTCTATTCTGAAGGTGGCATTTAATTATGGGTAGTGACCTCAGCTCTGGGCCTAAAAAATTGGCTCAAATCCCAGGGACGTTAGCACAACATTGAGCAAAATAGTCCTTGGACACTGACATACCATGCTGTGGGAGCATCTAGAGCCCTCTGGACGCAGGCATGCCCATATCATGGGAGATTCTGGGGGTTAATTGGTCTAAAAACTTAGTGGGGCCGAGGGGCTAGTTACCTAAGTGGTTGGGATGGTTCTTGGGAGTCCTGTTGCTGATGTTGAAGGTCTGTATGTGTTTTCGTCGATTCCACTTCCTTAAAGTTGCATATGAGGTTGAATCCAATCCTAGTATCCTTTTGTCACATGTTTACTCTGGTGGGATGGTTACTTGGGTAGATGTGGGAGGAAGGTGTTACAAAGTGGTATCAGAGCTGGTTGCGTTGTCTTTGGGTCATATCTGATACCACATAATGGTATCAGAGCATGGTTCACCCCTTAGACTAGATGGACAGTGTGTGGTCATGCACTCATGTTGGTGGCATATGTGTTTCTTGTGTTGTAATACCATGTGCTTATTGCATTTGCATGGTGTTGATCATGGTTGTAATGATGTCGTCATTTGAAGGTTGATGGTGTTGTTGCGGGATGTGTCGTTATGAGTGTATGGTTGTATATGAATTTGTTATGCATGTCACTATATATATGTTGTTATGCATGTATAATAGGTCATAGATGCATTGTGATGGTCATTGTTGTGGTCTTATGTCATCATGATATTATTGGTTATTATGATGCTAATGTGTTGGTTGAGATAGAGAAGGAGATGCAAACTATCAAAGTGAAGTTGCAACATTGGACCTCGAGGCAAGATCATGTCGTCATACAAGTTTGTATGTTGGGCATGCAGGTATGTAGGTTAAGGATTGTTATATGCATTATGGTTATGTGTATGCCTTTCATTATATTGATGTTATGGTTACATACATGATAGATGCCAGTTGATTAGTGTAGTCATATGCACATATGTTGAATAGTCATGAATGATAATAAATTGTGGTGGTATGCATTGATATTGTTGTTTTAGGTTAGATAGCTTGATGATTAGGTTATATGTTGTTGATTATCATAATGTATAACTTGTTGTTGTCATATGCTAGTAACTTAATGATTAGGGTTATTACATTAAGATCTTGATGTTATATGTATCATACTAATTTGGATTGGCCTGTGCAAATGGTTAAGGTTATGCCATTCATGTATGAGTTAATATGTTCTGACATTATGTCATTTTAATCTAGACTGACTGTGCAGATGTGATTATTATGTATGAACGATAATTGTTTATCAGTTTATGATGTGAACATGTTAGTTAGTGATTATTATTGATATCATGATCGTATTTGTGTTTGATTTGATATGTTGTGAAGTTATGCTAATCTAGATTGGTTGTGTAGACAAGATAGCCTCTCCTAAGATACATCAAGGTATGAGTTTTCTTATGGTGTATACTTAGTGCTTGACTATTTGATTATGTCGTCTATTTGGTGTTTGAGTGTTTGATTATGTCATCTAGTTGAAGTATCTAACATGGTACATTTACGATATGTTTGAATGTTTGATTAATTGCACGATATGAGTATGTGTATGCAAGATTGCATGAAGAAATGATCTTGTTTTAAGATGGTTGTACTAACACATATGTGGTGAGAGAGTTGATATGTACTTGAGTGTAAGTAGGTGATAGTTGTAGCATTATGTATTATGATTGGTGAATGTGAATTGATTGTTGAGTATGACATGGTTGTTAGACTTGGTAAAGGTTGATTTCAAATTCATAGACATGATGCATTGATTTGTGGAACATATGAGTAACATGTGTGAACAGTTGCAGGGAAACATGCTTGGTATTAACATGACAAGGTAATAGTTGAATTGTTTATGTAACTAACAATGAGGTGATGTGATAATACATAGTAAGAATTTATTACATCAATATAAAAAGGTAAAGAAGAGAATTGGGTGAGGATTCCTTTGGCTATGTTTGGAAACCACAATTCCAAATGAATGAGTGCTTTACATACATGAAGTCGTCATAACCTTGAATTTGTCTGACATTATGAGGATATGTGTTATATTCATAAATATGTATTTGACATGTATAACAAATGGTTCTAGATATGGCTAGATTCGTCAAAGGATTGGAGTCCCTTGAGAGATGGCATGGATGTGTTCAGTTGCAAGCAACGTGCATGGCACAACAAAGTAAGATAACTGGTATATTGTTATATTTATTTATACACTGACTGTTATGTGTTTATGGTAGTGTGATGCAGGGAGTGGCATGGAAAAGAGATTGCCATGAAATCTTAAAAGGGCTCAGGTTGAGCTTTCACTTGGAAGCATTGGGGACCCACGAGGATTGAGTCATGGTATCTATTGATGGTCTTGTGTTTTTGGTCTTTTGTGATTTGTTGAGCTTGATTAATGGGTTTTGTTTATGTATGGTGCAAGGCCTTGCCACTTTGTTCGCAGTGTCGTATTGTTATTGGTTTTCTTCTTGTTTGTGTTTTTTATTGCCTTTTATGTCTTGAGGGTCTTGAAAATTGGTTGGGAAAGAGGAAAGTTAATGGAGCTCAGGGATTGAATGAAACCTAACAAGTAATGTAAGACCCGAATGAAGCTCGGTGCATGAGTAAGGGAAGTTGAAGTTAAAAATATGACAATCAACTGGATTGGTTCGGTCCATTGGTGCAAATGGTTAGTGGCAGTACAATCATGAGAAAGGTAACAAGAAAGGTGAATTAAATGGATTTGAGGCGTTAGATGCCTTGGCTATGTTGAGAATGATTGTTCTCAATGTTGTGCATGGTGTGCACAAATAGAGGAAGTTTTCTTAACCTTGACCTTATGCTATCTAATAATTATGTTATGATCATGATTATGTTGATGTTTATATGTATATATGTGTGTGTGTGTATGTCATTGTCTGACAAGATCATGATTGTTTTATGCTAATTTTTATGTATATGTATTTATGTATCTATGTCACTGTTTGACAGGGTTGTCAGGGATCATTCTCGTGGAGGAATGATTGCTTATGTAGGTGAATGGCATGATGATGTTCCTGGTCTTATGGGGAGTCAAGTGGCGATAGTAGTCATGAGAAATATATGAGGTCAGTATCATGTGGATATGAGTTGATGTTTTATTCTTGTACTATGCCTATGTTTATTATATGACATGTAACTCTAAGGGATACATCAACTAAATGAAAGCAGTGAGATTCGAGGCATGCTATGATAAGCATGGATGGCAGAGAGACATTAGAAGCAAGGATGTTTGGTAGAGACAATGTGATTTTGGATGTGCAGTACTATTGTTGTGCATGTTGTATATTAAGTGATTGGACCTATGGTGATGTGTACATGTAATATATGTAGAATTGTGTACATGTGATGTTGTGTGCCTGTTGTATGTATGGTGTTGTGTGTACATTGCATATGTAGTGTTGGATATAGATGGTGCTATGTACATGTTGAATATGCAGTGTTGTGTACATATTGTACTGAGCGCACGATGGATATGCGATGTTATGTGCATATGGTGTTGTGTGCATGTTGGATATGCAGTGTTGTGTACATAGGGTGCTATGTACATGTTGTATATGCAGTGTTATGTACATATGGTGTTGTGTGCATGTTGTACATGTGGTGCTATGTACAAGTGGTGTTGTGTGCATGATTGCACAAGTGATGTTGTGAGCATGTGGTGCTGTGTACATGTTGTACATGTGGTATTGTGTGCAGGTGGTGTTGTGTACATGTGTCGTGTACATTTGCATGTGGTGTTGTATACGTTTGGCATTGTGTAGATGTTGTACATGTGGCATTGTGTACACGTTGTGCAGGTGGTGTCATGTACATGCGATGTCATGTACAAGTTATGCAGGTGGTGTTGTGTATAGGTGGTATTGTGTACATGTTGTACATGTGGTACTCATGTAAATTTGGTATTATGTGCATGTCATACATGTTGTGTTGTGTACGTGTGGTACTATGTATGTGCATTATGTAGTCATGGTATCGTGACGTGTATTTGTTGTGTTGTACTCTGTGTACATATATGTATGTGTGGTATGTCATGTGTAGGTGCATGTATTGCATGGTATTGTATGTCGTGTGCAGTTGTATGTGTGTGATGCACACTAGGTGTATGTGCACATGGTTGAGGAGAAGACACTAGGTGTTTTTTTTGTGTGGCAACCGATCCTGAGTGCGTACAGAATACAGACAAAAGTAGAAGCTAAGGATTTCTTAAAGGATAAGTATCAATATTTTATTTCAATTTTATTATGCATGTGATTTATGATTCTGGTCTATGATGATTACATGTGATCTATGATTATGGTTTATGATGATTTCATGCGATTCATGATTTTAATTTATGATGGTTGAGTTTGAGCTAACCAGATGTGATATGTTTATTTATGATTATTTGATCAAACAATTAGTTTGACTTGTTGTGCCAAGAAGTAAGTAGGATTGTAAGTGTACCTTATTGATGAGCTACCAATGAGGTATGATTTGAAGTTATTTCAATTTATTTTGAATCTAATGAAAATTATTTTCTTGGTATAAGAAAGCATTAAATACCTGGTTGGGTGGTTGAAATCGACTGCAACAATTAGCAACAACAGTGAAAGAAATTGGAATAGGTAGCAGTATGTTGGTAAAGAACTTCAGGAACAGGGCCATTGTGGGACACTGGTACCCAATAGTTTCCATTGGTTTCCATGAGCATGCTATGATCGATATGATGGTTTTGAGGTAGGTGTATGTCTTGGTTGTTGACCTTTCGATGTGAGGAAGCCTTGCCAAGGGGTGGATCGCACGGGATAAAGGATGTCATGGACCTTGGAAGGTGAGTGACTGCACAAAAGGGGGTGACCAGATTTCCCGAGGAACTGTGTAGCACAGAAGGGAAGGCCGGTGATGGATTTGTTTTGTTCATTACCATTGCCAGATGGAATCATATGCACATTGGGAGTGAGCCCTAGAACAATGAGTCGGTAACTGTTCATTGAGAGGACAAGTGGTGCAGGATTATAGCGTTGGACATTGGATGCAAATTTGACGTTGCAGTGGATTATGGACTTCCTATGAAGGAGTTGAATCTTGGTATTACTTTGAGGGTGGAGGTGTGAGCCTCTGGATTCCCTTGTTGTAGATGTAGGCATCATATCCTTTTATTTCCTAGTTGAGCAAATGTGCATATGTGCATATGTGTGTATTATCGTAAATATTATATTGAGCAGGATTTCTAAGTATCCATAGAAAATATAATTATTTGACGGGTGAAGAAAATGTGTATGTGTGTATATGTGGTTATTATTGTAAATACTGTAATGAGTTGTGTTATAAAGCTCCAATAAACGGTATGTTTGTCATGTTTTAGCAAATGATCATTGTAAATACTGCAACGAGCTATGTTATGATGCACCATGGGCAGTATGTTTTGTTTTCAGTTGTCTTGCTGGATATAGGTGTCATTGAACACTGAGGACAATGCTCCCTGTTGAAAATAACAACAAGAAATGTTAAAAATAGAATCTAGAAATTCTAATTTAATTGAATTAAACTATGAATTAAAATCGAATTCTATTCTCATAGTAGCTTTCAAATAGTTAATTAAGTTTAATTAACTTAATTAGCTTAGGAATTTCGAGTTGGAAGTCTTTCTGTAGTCATGTATATGTTCTCCCTAAATTTTAGGGGTCCAGTACGAGTTTAAATTGAGTTGTAATTAGATAACTCAGTTTACCGAGTTATGGTCAGTTAAATTAGTTCTAATTGTTTGTGGAACTAATAGAAGACTAGCAATCAGTTGGTGCATTGGTGCATCCACAAGTGCTAGTCTATTTAATTGAAGATTCCCTCATGATAAACTCATGCATATTAGTTTAGAGAAAGACCCAATTGAGACTAGAGTGCAGGGATAATGTACTATCAGTTGTATGATTTACTGAGTTGTAAATATCATGCATGCAATCAGGAAGATGATGATCTAGGTGGATGTTGGTGGCAACCCACCTATCCCACTTAGGGTTTTCACTTGTTTCTCAACAATAAATAGGCCTTCGAGCCTGATTGTAACATAGTTCAGAGGCATGTAGCTACCACATTTCTTCTCAAAGATAAGCTACCATCGCCCTAGCTAGTTTATTATCATTTCTCTTTGTAAGCACATTTCAATATTTTCCAATAATGAAATGAAGTATTATTTCCGTTGCATATATGTATTTCTCGATACCTCTGTAATTTGTTGCATTCCTGTTTAAATCCGGATTAGTGGTATTAGAGCGTTCTTCTCTTTGTTTGTTTTTCTTTGCATGTCCCCAACGAGGTCGGGATATAAGGAATTAGGGCTTGAACTGGTCGAACCTTTGCAAGACCAGCCTCGCAAATCTTGATGACCTCCCATGGAAGATGAAAAGAAAGATGAGGGGGCAGGAGATCCTATCAAAATATTGCTCGAAGAATCCCTCAAGTGACAAAGGAATGCGATGATGGACATCTTTGCCTAGATCCTTCAGCGACTACCCAGGGGCAATGCATTGGCTACCATCAGCTACTCTGGAAACACCAC